>BPVZ01000085.1:853852-875537 GCA_020521535.1 Rubroshorea leprosula
GGATGAGGAGCTCGAACGGACTAGAGGAATGCATGTTATTAAATGATTTATAATCGTTGGATTATAAGATTTAGATACATTTAAAATTAAATTTTTAATTTTTTAAAAAAATTAAAATTAATATTTTTTTATTAAATAAATAAATATATAATACTAAAAATAAATTTTAAGTAAAAATACAAATTATATAATTATAATACTTTTAGATAACTAACTTTTATCGCTCAAAATTTACATGTAATTTATAATATTGTATGAGTTCACTTGTATAATTCATATTCACGCAATGGCATTCCGTTGTAATCTACCTTGTCACTACAGCATTCTTGTAACAATTACTATACATAATTTAATCCCCATATCAACGGTAATTTTCAGGGTGGCTTGCTTGCATCCACCGCCTACTGCCAGTCCCCATCAATTCTTCCTTTCACTCTTCTTCTTTTGAAAATATTGGGTTTCGTTTCATATTGTTCATACATCCCGTATGATTGCAGCTGTTCTTCATTTTTCTCAATTGATGGAGGAGCACTGGTTTTACAAATCCCAGGTGAAAAGACAAATTCTTTGTCTCCGTTCCCATTTTTTTATTTTTCACTAAATGGGTAGAATTTTGCTTCTTTATTCATTGATTACGCGTAAATGTTTTCGAATTGGTAGCAAAGGTTTGAACTTTACAGTTCTTTTCCCTTTGTGGGTTTTTAATCTTCTTGTGTTAGTAATTCTGGATATAGAAACTGGGTATGTAGTAGTGCCAGATGAGAAGCCAAGTGGGTTTCAATTTTGTGTTTAATATTCTTAATTTTTGGTTGCAGAAGATGTCATAGGATGATATGGGTAGTATGGAATCAAGTTCCAAGGTTTCCCACGTGCATATCTTTGTACTCATCGGAAATATAATTTGTTTGTTTTGTTTTTTTAATTCGGGGTGAGAAAATTTTGTCCGGGTCTGTTGTGAATGATTGAAAATTTTGATTCTCAAGAAACCAATATGATCAGAAGAAAGTGGTGAAGCTTGGTTGTTGTTCATTGGGAATTTGTATTTATGGAAGAAGCTAAAACTCTTGCAAGGCAGCAAAGCTTTCACCAAAAGAAGATGGCTAAGCAGTTGACACGAAAACGAGACGATACACTTTTGCATTCTGCAGTGAGAGAAGGAAACTTAGAATTGGTTTTGGAAATAATTAGTGGTAGTGAGGATGCAGAATTGAAGGATTTGTTGTCTAGGCAGAACCATTCCGGTGAAACGGCTTTGTATGTTGCTTCTGAGTGTGGTTTTGCTGATTTAGTGAAGGAAATGATCAAGTATTATGATGTCAGTTTGGCTGGTATTAAAGCAAGAAATGGCTATGATGCTTTTCATATTGCTTCAAAGCAAGGAGACATGGGTAAGTCACTATGTGTGTAGGATGAGCTTTGTTAATTTTGAATGAGTGCTTCCTTCCCTTTTTGTTATTTTGTTTACACTTCCTCTGCAGATTTATTCCCTGTTATTATCAAGCAACAAGTCTTCCTTGGAGATAATTTCGTTTTTTCTTTTTTCATTCTGTTTGTCTCAGCGGTACTGAAGGTCCTCATGGATGCTGATCCTGAGCTTTTGATGACTTTTGATTCTTCAAACACCACTGCTCTGCATACCGCTGCCTTGCAGGGCCATATTGAGGTAGTGAATTTTCTCTTGGAGAAAGGTAGCAATGTGGCTACAATAGCAAGGAGCAATGGCAAAACTGCCTTGCATGCTGCTGCCAGAAATGGACATTTGGAGATTGTAAAAGCCCTTCTAAGTAAAGAACCTGGAATCACATTAAAGATTGACAAGAAGGGCCAGACAGCTCTCCATATGGCTGTTAAAGGACAAAACGTAGAAGTGGTAGAAGAGCTGATAAAGTCCAATCCTTCATTGATCAACCTTTCTGATACCAAGGGCAATACTGCATTGCATATAGCAACTCGCAAGGGTCGGACTCAGGTAACTGTTATTACCAATTGCTGAGCATTTCTTTGCTGTCACCTTTGCCTTATCAGAGAACAGCTATTGCTTTCTCTCAGTTTTCAGAAAGCAGATGAGTTGATCTTAAATTGTAGTGTCTTTATCGCATAATAGGGAGCAATAGGGGGATTAGAAATTAAATCAACCCAACTTGCTCATAAATTTCAATCCCTCTTATAAATTTGTTCATAAATTCTTTCTTCTTGCAGATTGTTCTTAAGCTGCTAAGTCACAATGGAGTTAACAAAGAGGCCATTAATAAATCTGGGCAAACTGCTCTTGACACTTCAGAGAAAACTGGGCAGATTGCAATTGCATCCATCTTACAAGAGCATGGAATCCAGTTTGCCAAATCCATCAAGCCATGGCCAACAAACTCAGTTCAAGAACTAAAACAAACTGTAAGCAATATAAATCATGAGGTTCACAACCAGATTCAGCATACACATCAAACAAGAAAACATGTGCAAGGCATGGCTAAGCGGGTCAACAAAATGCACACAGAAGGGATCAATAATGCAATCAACTACACAACAGTTGTAGCTGTTCTCATTGCTACAGTTGCGTTTGCTGCCATCTTCAGTGTCCCTGGCAAATATGTTGACTCAAAGATGCCTACTCCAGGATTTTCTCCTGGAGAAGCAAGAATTGCTCCAAATCCAGCATTTATGATTTTTATCATATTTGATTCTGTAGCCCTCTTCATATCATTGGCCGTTGTTGTGGTGCAAACTTCAGTTGTAGTCATAGAACGAAAGGCAAAAACGGAAATGATGGCTATTATCAGCAAGCTCATGTGGTTGGCTTGTGTGCTGATTTCAATAGCATTTCTTGCACTGTCATATGTAGTAGTTGGAGATGATGGAAGGGAGTTGGCTATTTTTATAACAATTGTAGGTACAGGGATCATGATATCAACCCTGGGAACATTGTGTTATTGGGTGATTATGAACCGAATTGAGGCTTCAAAGTTACGGAGCATTCAGAGATCATCAATGAATAGTAGGTCACAGTCAGCATCAGTGTCATTTATGTCAGATTCAGAGATGCTGAACAGTGAGTATCACATGAAACTCTATCCAGTTTGAGCTTTCATATGCCATGCATCCTTTTTGCATTTGTTTTGTTCCTTTTTGTAATTCCCCACCATGTATCATGTACATAGACCTGACTGTAACATAATCTCAGGACATTGCTTCTTATTGAAGCAAGTGTTAGAAATTTCTCAAGTTCAGTACACAGCTTGTATGGATTGTGAAAGCTGTAGAAATGTAATGCCTTTTTCTCAAGTTCAATTGAGGAAGATCTAATTAGCCTATTATTTTAGTGCATCTTTTCCATTACAACTTTATGTTGAATGATGTTAAATATTTTCTGTCTTTGACCATGTTCTTATTCTCATTGTCATTGGTTTCACTTTTTTTAACATCCTTTTTAATCTCTCTCCTACTTTTTTGTTCAACTCCGTTTGGCAGTATAATTATATTGTACAGGACAAACATTGTTGAAATATGCAGTAGTGATGCAGAGTCCAAGAGATCTGTGCTAATGAAAATTTGTTGCTTTGTTATGCTTCAAGTGAGGTTTAGTAATGTTCATCTTTGTTCTATTCAATTCTCTAGATAAGTTTCAATTTTTCTTTGCTTTGAGGATCTATAGCCTAGAGTGTGTAAAAGTTGATCAACAAATTGAAGAAAAGGTGCCCAAATGAATCTGGCAACCAACTAGCATATGGACCTGCTTATGTAGGTAATCACATCTCTGATGAATGATGCATTTCTATGACTTATGTTTCACTATTATCATAGTTATTTTGTTTCCACTTTATCTTTTAGTCTATGAAAGGAAGTTTAGTAAATCCTAGTTCATATAATTAAGCTTTATATTATTAAACAACTTTTGCAGGCTGCTTCTGTGGGTGACATTTATCAATACTAGAATTTTGATACTTAGTTGTGTATAAGATTTTTTCAGCTGGAAGTTAGATATAAGATGAAAATGAAGGCTAGAGTTTCATTTGACAAAAAGTAGAAGATATTGAGAGAAGATTAGAGGAAAGGTTGTATAGAGGGAAGAGTAATATTCATCCCATTTTTCATTTCTTCACTCTCATTTTTCCTTCTTTTCAGATGAATGAAAAAATTTGTTTCCGAAAAATACCAAAACTGGATGTTTCCTGCTGCCTGCAAGTATGAGATTTTCCTTCGCTTCGCTCTTTTCCTTTTGGCCTTCTTTCCTTCACTTCCTTATTGTACATTACTGAGAATGCATCAGAATAATAAAGTGCAACAAGATGACGAGTCACACCGGATTTTTTTTTTTTTTTTTTTTGATATTTAAAAAAAAAATATTTTTATTCTTTAGGAACTGATATGGATGCCTTGAATCTCCTCTCTAACTGACTTTTTTCACATGCTTCCACCATCTGACTGGACCCAGCAGTGCAACTTCTATCCCTTTATGTCTGTTAAGATATGCAACCTGATTTTCTTGATTGTTTAGATCAGTAACTCATGTGTGTGTTCTTTTTCCTCTTTTCTTTTATTGGTAGTAAATCTTGAGATATTGGGTTGGACTTGAATAGGAACGTAATTCATGAGATGGAAGGAAGAGTATTTATATCATAATATGTTGCTAATAAGAGGAAAAAAAAAATCTTAGAAATAGTCTTTTATGCCACTGTCAATCCATTTCAGTCAAATACACAGTACTTCTACTGTTATTTCATGATATTTCTCAGCTAATAATCATGTAGTTATTTTTCTCCCTTTTTCTGCCCTTCTTGCCAAGCCCTTTTTTGCAATTCCTTAAGTCATATCCGAATTTGTCCAATTAGATGGGAAGACAGTTGCTTTTCAACACTTGTCTGATAGCCCTAGTGAAGACCATCAATCTATTAGTTCTCATGCCACTTCAATTATTTTCCAACCAATCTTGTCAAAAATCTGGCATACTTGTTTTGTTTAGTCTCATGTTATGTCAAAATCATGAAATAATACACTATTAAGATGATTGTATCTTTGTTTTTGTTTGATCTTAGGTATAATATAATAATGATAATGAATGACCCTTTTTTTATTCTTTTATAAGATTTAACATGCTGTGCATAATTGTCGAAACAGAAATAGACATTTGGTGATCACAATCATTATCAATAGCACAAATTTGGTTAGTAGGCAAAAGTGCAATAATGTAGTGCCATTTTTCCTTTTTAGTAACTAAGTAGTTGTTTTGCAGAAGATAAATGCTGCGGTGGAGTGGGATAATCATGCTTGCTGTGAACAAGGCTTCTTAATCTTGGTTTCAACAGAAGCTTTTAACTGTTAAACTAATTTCTTTAACTTATTATCTGAGAGTCTCTCAAGCACAGATGCAAATGCCTGCAACGTGCAAGCATGCGGCAATGGCATCTGTTCAGGTAAATGAATAGTTCATAGAATGGTTAATTAGAAATTATTTTTGGTAAATTGATCATTTTTATCAATATGAAATGTACTTTTTCTTTAATCTTTACTGAATAGAAAGATGTCATTCTTCATTTTTGTGCACAAAATGCCATAATATCTCACAAAGTTCTTTGTGGAAAATGAGGATTGTGGGTAAAGTCTTGTAAAAGTCGTAAGAATCTAGATCTGGAGAAAAGCACTACGCAAGAGCTGTTAAGACCTAGTTTGTACAGAAACCAAAGATCTAAAAGTGGCTTTATTTACCGTAAAAGGTTCCTCCACTTGGAGGGAAGGAAAGGAGCTAAAGTTTTATTCCCAGCTCTTTTCATTTGTTCATTTTCATTGTCAGAAAATGATTGATAAAAACTTTGCATGAAAGGAGTAAAATTTAGTAAAAGTTGGCATCTTCTCAAAAGGAAAAAGGTACAAAGGACCATAGCAAGGGCTAGGCATTGTAGAGTAGGATTTCTTGTCCCATCCAAGAGGGAAAAGAAATAGGGAAATAACAACAGTAACATAGATGATGTTGAATTCATCTCACTCTATTAGTGCAATAGCTTAGCAAGACAAAAAAAGGAAGAAACACTAATCAATTTTACTTTTCATTGGACTACCATCTCACATTCCACATTTCTTCTCTTTTTTTCACAGCATCATATTCACTAGCTGCAAAATCCAGGCTCTCTTGGTCCCCCTCAATAGCTGCAATCCTGGAAGCAGAAAGGGAGCAAACCCCAAGATCACTTACCGTTTTTCTTGGAGCACTGGACATCTGCGCAGACTGCTTACAGTGAGCAATTGCTCCCTCAATTGAACTTTCTAGGTCTAAGTTTGCGCTGCTACTCCTTTTCAGAAACTGCAAGTCACAGAACCCACTTGAACTGAATGAAAAAGATGATGATGAAGAAGAACCAGAGGAAGATGTAGATGAATATTTTACTGCAGAAGGCCGTTGAATTGCCCCTGAGAATGACCTCCTTTGGCTATTAGCACCACCATCTTCAATCATCTCTCTGTCCTTGCTCTTAAAGACACAAGTTGGTGTCTTGAATCTTTCATTATCAATCCTTCCAAATGGGGTTTTCTTCCCCACTTTCACGTACTTGTTTAAGCAATCTTTGATTTTTAAAGCATTTACTGCTTCTTTACCACTTGCTGCCTTGGCACAGGATTCATCCGAACAGGCAGACTTACTGAACAAAGACCTAATGTATGCCCGGGAAGCCTTGAGCTTCTGACCAAAGGAGGACTGCTTGAGTTTCCTTCCCCACGATTTCTTTGAATTATAACCAATGAAACCATTTAGTTCTTTGGACCATTCGAAGAAATACTCATCTGGGTTTATTTCACTACTCACCCTGCAGGACTCTGTTGGGGAGATGCTGCATGATTCCAAAGGGGTACTGGTATTAGTAGAAGGAGTAGCAGAGCCAGCAGCCATGAAAGGAATGGAATAGCGTTCTTCCAAGTGTTCCTCAGTTTTGGAGTCAAAAGTTGAGTTGGAGCTCTGGAGGAGCTTCTGGACCATTTGCAGCCTAGGAGGAAGGTGGAGAGGGAGGAGCTTCCCCTTGTAGAAGAGCTCATCAGCCGGAGAAGTGGTAGACTCTCCATCAAGAAAAACTGAACACATTTGGAACTCAAACTCCCTGCTTTGAGGTGGAGAGCTAATGGAGATACACAGGTAGTTGGAGGATGAACTTAACTCCATATCAAAGTAGTCTTCATCTGCATCATTACTTGAAACTTGGCTTTTAGTTGCAGCCATTTCATGTGAACTCTCTATCTTCCTCTATGAAGATGCTTATGGGAAGATGAGCTTGGTGAAGAATGAGAAGAAAGCAAAGCATCATTTAAAGTGAAGATGAAAGTGAAGATGGAGCCAAGTTAGAAAAGTAAAATTGTCAGGATATTTTCCTCTACTTTCTCTCCTCAGTAATATCTTAGAATGGTTCCAAACAAAAAAATGCAGGAAAACACTGGATTTTCCCCATTCCTGAACAGCTTATTGCCTGTACCTTTGATAAAGTATTTGCATCTGTTTTCCCTTTTTCATACATTTTCCATTGTTTGGATCACTTTGTTCTTTTATTTCATTTGCTAAATTCAATTCATTTCATATATATTAATTTTGGGTTTCTTTTCAATTTCAAAAAAATCTCTTTAAGAATAAGTAATTTAATTTCCACATAATTTCCTTGTTCAAATTATTAACATCCCGACCAAAGTGACATCCACTTATATCCATAATTGTGCAGAAAGTGAGAATTTTCCACTATAAGGATGGAGACAGTTCCTATTGATTTTTCTTGAACTTTTTACTGTAAGTACTAGCACACCCCCATTCTCTTCTTCCACACTCCAAACTCCACGGTACTGTTGAGAAAATGAAAGTAAATGCAGAAAAAGAAAAAAAAAAAAGTAAAAGCAGAAACAAATCAAGAACTAGGATGGAATATTGTTGGAACCTTATTTGAAATCATGATGTGTATAGTTTACTCTATCCTTTTGGGAATTCTCAATGACCTTTTCAGCCTCTGCTTATTATATGATTCCATTCACTTTTAACAGTACTCTTGAGAAGTGGTAAATTAAGAGTGTGTTGGGTTAGCAGTTTTTGGGGAAAAAAAAATATTGCTGCCACAAGCTGATGTTCACAAAAACTGCAAACCAAATGCAAGATCTTTTTTTTTTTTTTTTACATTTGATGATTTACAGCATTAGATTTGAATCTGAAATCTTTCAACACTTCCAGTTATTATAAAATCATTAGATTATGGTTTTACTGGCCACAAGAGAATACACCATTGTTGGACTATAATATATATATGTAGGTAGACAAATACAATACGCAGCAGATCTGTTGTTTTGCTGCACATCCACAAACTTCTCTGCAACAAAATTTGCATTTTTAGAGGGGGCAGCCCATTTATCAGAACATGGTTTTTTGAAATCCCCTAATTCAATAATAAATTCAAGTTTCTAACCCATTTAGTAAAATTTAACCCTAGTTTATTCTCTCCAAGAACTAGCTTGGACTATTGCCCATTTGCCCTGTAGCTATGGTTGCTTGCTTCCGTCTGACTTGGTCAAAACAATCTCAAAATTTTAACCCTTCCCATTTCCGCACCTAGCTCTTTCTTCTCAGTTTTTCAACTTACTATCTCTTTAGGCTTATTTCTATTATAGGAATATTCACTAGGGAACATGCATAAGGTCCAAAAGCTCATAATGGGACTGATTGTCTAAAAACAAGGCTTTGTCCAGCTTGGAAAAAAAAGGAAAAAGAAAAAGGTGAATAAAAGGATTTTATCGAATATCAAGGCTTTAACCTTACCGCTTGTTTGGTTGCAGCCTTCCAGGGAAAGTTTTGGTTGCCTCCAGAAAGTGTTGACCACATGAATCCAAGATTGTGCTGTTGAGTGTGTTTAGTTGTCGAAAACCCCTGACTTCCTCATAAACTTTACCTTCCGGGGCCTTTTTCAAAGGCAGCACATCCTGGGAAAATAGCGGCTTTAGTTAACTGAATACTCAACAGACCAATCTTGGGGTGAGCAGAAGCAATATCTGAGGGCGGCAACATCCCCATAAGGCTACAATCAAACACAGCTTTAGTGCTTTCATGTGGTGTTTCCAGAAAAACATTATGGCTTTAGCCCTTTGTCCAAAAAAACGCTACAAAATATTTTTGAGTTTACAATTTGCAGTTTAACGCAAAAAATAACTATTAATTAGAAGAAAATGGCCTCACATTTAAGGGGCCCTCTCTTATTAATGGTTAACATTATACAATTCAATACAGTAAATATTTTTAGATTTGGTTTAGTGTAGCTATAGATTATAGGCCATCACGTGAAAATGCTCTCACCCCAGTACAGACCAGGGGATCCAGCACTTGCATCCTGTCTTCCATGGCTCCATGTTAGGATATATAACCCTGTCAAGACAGACACATATTGGTTGATACCCAGGGACCCAACAGTCCTTGAGGGCTACTTTTAGAAGAATGGACCTCATGGTCCCACTTGTGATGGACCCCAAGTGGAACATTTCATTCAAAGGAAGGAGTTCAATAAGATTTCCCAGCAACTGAGCTTCCATGGACAGACAGATTGAAGGCAATGAAGCAGAACGAAAGTTAAACAGGAATTATACAGAGCGTTGTATTTGTGTAATGAGGTATATCCCTACATTTCATCAGGAAAAAATGGGAGAATTTACACCAAAAAATTGAATTCGGCATTTGAAATTGTTGTGGGGGGACTGATACTGATGCTTTGCATGTTGCTTCTAAGCTCCTGAGCGAGAAGATACAAACATATCTTCTCTAAGAATGTCATGGCACCACCTTGTTTTAAGATTAATGTACCATGGAGGCCTATAGCCGATTAATAGGGAAGTATGTTGCTAGCTAGCTGCAATTTGTGGATCCTTGTCAAATGCATCAAACTCCCAATCGCCAATCTCTTCTGTTTCCTCATCCGAATGGTCACCAGCATCCAACCCCAGATCAAATTTTGTTTTCCCTGCTTCTTCCTTTCCTGAGGATTTCTTTTCTCCCTTCTTTGAGGACTGTTTCCCCAGAGACTTAGATGACCATGAGGTTTTCAGAGACTTGGTAATGGATGGCGACTGTGATGCATGGCTTGGAGTTTCAATTTCCAAAGTTGGTCTTTCAATGGACTCAAACTCCATTTTTATATCTTCAAGAACATCAAATAGCTCCCTGGCCTTCTCATCATTTTTCCTGGACCAACATCATGTAACATTAATGGCATGTTACTCATTAGATGCATTGTGTAGTACACAGAAAAGGGGAAAGAAAGATGAGATAACAATGTTTTACCTTTGAATGGCTACATTTGTTGAGTAAAACTGCATTTTCATGGTATCCACTACACTTAAGGTGGTCACAAACTGTAAAAACAGAAGATAAAAATGTCATCTCTCAGATAAAGGTATAAGAAATACTGCCATATAGAAATTGAAAACAATATGAACACTCTACTTTGGAAAAGGAAACGTGCATAAATTTAAACAACAAGATTAGAAGGAGCAAGATCCTGAATAGGATAGTTGCATACTGTCTCTAAATATTGAGAAAGACTGTTACGAATCTAGAAGATATTTACCTGAGATGTATGAAAAAGCTACACGTACCTTGGTTTCAAGGTCCTTATATTCTTCTTCAAGATTTTTTCTCAAGTTCAAATCTTCCAACTTCTCATCCTTGGATTTTCTCTCTGACCTGATTTAGTAAAACAATCAGGAAACTTGACTTGATCATTCACTAAACATTGCTAAGAAATGAGGCACAATACCCTTCATTTGAGGACAACATTATCACAAGTTCTCTAATACGTGAGATAGAGGGTCCCAATTGTTCCTAATTAGAGACAAGGTCAAATTTAATGAGGAAATTATACAGCATTAGAGTAATAAATGGCAAGTGGAGAATGTATTACCCGCATTCAACTGTAGAGGTGAGATGGAGAGAGCCATACCTTGTAAGAGGATAGAAGATGAGTGACTAGATTCACAAAATACCCTCCATATTTCTCCAGTTCATCCCTTTAACATTCATGAAAGGAAAAAAAAAAAAGGAGAGAGAAAGATTCCTCAAACACAATAATACTGCAGGCATTTATAAGAAAAAAAAAAATAACGAGACATGTAAAGTGTATTCTAAGCAATTAGATCTAGATTTGGCCTATAGATTTTAGGACAACAAATATTTGGAAGTTGCATATATTTATTTGATAATTTCTTACAGAAAAATAGATATACATACTTGATGTGCTTGTCCTTTTGCTCTGTGTGTGAGGCCTGGAAAACCCAGGTATCTTCCAGAAAATTAACCCATGCGGTGACAACATCTGCTTCTGCTCTACATGATTTAACTGATTTTGCAAGCTCATCTTCCTATGGCCAAAAGAAATTAAAAGAGAAAAGGTATAAATAGCAAAGATATATCATCTGACTAGAATTTAGAACATGAGGCAACAGTTAAAGCTATAATACCTTCGCTTTCAGATGTACAAGGATCTGATTACTGGCATCATCAAAGTGATTCCTCTCTTCCCTGGCATTGTGTAGGCGGGCACGAGCAGCCGCAAGTGATGAATTGACCTAAACCAGATTTAAAACCATAAACTTTTCTACCACAAGAGGATACCAACAAGCGGTTCACCTTCCATACACATGAAACAAGACATTTACATGCACAACAAAACACATTTACTGGGCAGATAGAAAGCAGAATTGAAACTCAGCTGAGCTATATCAAACATTACATATCTTGAAGAGTTCTTTTGTAAGTTTAAAATTATCATTCTGAGGAAAGGAAAAGAAAAGGGAAGGCACACATAGAACCTGCTTCAGTTGAACTTCAAGATCATCCCTTTGATGCTCAAGCTCTCTAATTTCTGCTGCTAGTTCCTGAAAAAGGACATGAAAACTATTTTTCATGTTGCATAATACAATACCATAATCACAAAACTGAAGTTCACTTTTCTTTTCTTTTTTCATTCTCAAACTTTCTAACTTTTGCTTTCAGTTCCTGAAAAGGAGCATGAAAATTCTTTTTCCATGTTCCATAAGACCATAATCACAACCCCAAGGATCCAGTTCTCTCAACCCTAATCCCATAGCTAATTGAAGCTTCAAGATGGTAGTTTCATATGAATATCAATGGAAATAATGTGTCTCTTTAAAAGTATCATACTTCATTTTTATATGGTTCTTCCCTCCTATGTAGCACAAAGAGAAAGGTTGAGGATGGATGGAGGGATTAATGCATTTTGAATGTCTAAGGAAGAAATAAACTTAAGTGATGGCTGGGTCAATTTCTTCAATAGTAGATATTATTAGAAAGGGCATAGTTTCTCTGAAGAAGTTGTACCTTCTCAAGCTGGCTAACTTCATTGGCTTTAGCAACACGAAAGTTGAGTGCTTCTTCCTTCTGATATCTAATTGAAACATAAAGGAGGGAAAGCAGAAAATTACAGAAAAATTCAATGGAAACTAAAAAGAGACAGTAAAAACTCATTTCTCTAGCTCACACTTTCAGATATAGAACCAAACAAAAATTACAAAGACAAAATGAAACACTGCCACCTTACATGCCAAAAACAAAAACCTTAAATTTTAATCTCTTAGTACTCCAGTTATTTCGTTCCTTGTAATGATGATAAAAAGAATTTCACACAACCCAAACTTAGTAAACAAGAAACACTTTACAAAGAATGAACTAGAAGTGACAAGTAGCTTTCCATTCTAATTGAAAGGTTTTATGAATACATTGTAAGGGCTGACTCTTATCAAGGCATGTAATTTCCAAGTTGCTGTTTGTCAGGCCTAAGAGAACTTAATTTTTTGCAGTAAGGTAATGACTTATCCATCATGTTCAAGGGGACAAATAGATGCTCCTTCTGAGAAGGGTTTCATTATAACAAAGGGCCGCAGTTGATAACTAGGTGATTATGAAGCATCACTCTTCAGCATTATTTTAAAAAAACCAAATAGCTTTTGCAAGAGTCTTTGTCAATAAGAGAAACAGTACTAAGCCATTTGCAAATATTTCACAAAGAAAGGCAGTGAAGAAATTCCAATACCACCTGTGGTCTAAAATGCGCTTTTCAGCCTTTGAGGTAGAATTAATGAGGGATTCTGATAAAACTTTTAATTTGTGGACCTGCAAAGTAGATGGATTGTGGATAATTTTGACGTCCACTGGAAGTAATACCATACTCTGTTTACTAATTCAATTGCTATCTATAATTCCAAATTTGCAAATTTTTTTGAAGAGTCATTCCAAGATTCCAATAAAATGATAGATTTAAACAATATAAACAGAGATATTATTTGAATCTCATATAATTTCAAGATAAATGCAGTGGAATCAACAGAAGAACGATAAAATGGTTTTATCAAGCATTTGACAGGCAAATCATGGGAACATCAATAGAAGAAGTTTAAACACCAAGAAAATAATAGGATGGCTGTAAACTGTGGCAGAACAGCTTCAGTTTTTGGGCATCAGAAACATCTTAAAGTTGAATTGCCACCATTAAGCACTCTGAGATCTTACTTGGAAAAATAAGATTAAGTGGTTCAAAAATGGATGCCAGAGAGAAGCCTCTTGACAGGATCATATGCATAAATTAAGCTTACTTTATGGTAATAACAAATGAAAGGTAGGAAAGCAAAGCAAAAAAAAAAAAACAAAAACAAAAAGGAGGAAGTTTTAAACCTCCTAAACAAAATAGATTACTTCTTTTTTGTGCATATCAATAACTATTCAACCTAGACTAAGATGTGATTTTTCTGTCTTGATAATGACCTTTAATTGTCCTCCCTCATACATTTTAGTTTTTAAACATGGACTTAATAGATAACTTCTAGGAAGTTAGCTATATTTAACATCTTGCAGAGAATTGACTTCTATTTATAGACCAGATGTATGCTGCTCATGTGTGAGAGGAGAAAATGGTACCTTCTCAGCATGATGTTCTGGAGGGTCCCCATTGCTTAAATATTTCTTCTTTAGCAAGAGCTGCTCCAACTTGAAACATAATTCAACTTGTCCAAGTGCCTCATTTACAGCCTAGAGGGAAGATCAAAGCATTCAAATTATCTGAATTGTAAAACAGAGAAGTATATGATTGATGAATAGGCTATTTGATACACACTAGAATTTTTTGAAATCATATATAAAGGAGTTAGTGATGTGGATATTAGGAAAAAGAACAATGATGGAGATTATGGATAACAAAATGGTCAAGGATGGCGAGCTGGACTTTCATCCTTGCCCATATATGATGCATATAAATGTTATGCAACTACCTTTAGCCAACAAGTATGCTTTATAGACCATGAAGATGTAGGGAAGGTATATTTCATGGTATGTACACAACTGGTAGACATCAGTAACAGTGCATAGGTTGACAAAGACTCAGGAAGTGTCAACATGACAAGTTTAAAAATAAAATTCTAAATATTAAACCCTGGGAAAAGGATTTCACAACCAGAATTTATAGTCAATGTAATGTTATTAAAATGTGAAACATGTTGTGCACAAGCATTAATGGACACTTAGATTAGCTTCACCTCTGTTGATGCAGCAGCAGGTTCTTCAGAAGATTTTTCATGATTTTCATTTGAAATCTGCTGAATTTTCTTCGATTTTTCAAGTTTTTCCTTTATCTTGCAGACCTCAGCATCTATTCTGAGAGCAGACACAAAAACAAGTGGAGGTAAAAGATTATATTTTTAGTCATTCTGTTTCAAAATAATGAAACCTACAGACTAGCTTTTCAAACATTTATAAAAGTGATAATAAATTCATATTACAAATAGATACTAATGTTGAGACTTGAAAGAGAAGTTCAAATTGCCAACATAGTTACTGAATTCAACGAAATTTCTTTCAGAAATTTGCATCCTAAGGAACAATGTTTACGTACTGACTTTCAGAATGACAGTTATAAGTAGCCAAGAATTAATTCATTCCCTTGAGTTCTGAGACTAAATATAAATAGTCCAGCTCTATGATCATAGTTGGAAGGTGGAACTTGTAATTGTCAAAAGAAGATTTCAACAATTAAGGTGGAATTGTTCTAACGAATGTCTTTGTCTGCCCAAAAGCCTTTCCTTCATCAAAATACAGCTCATCTACATAACAAAACTGGAAATTTGTCCAAATTACTTTCAGCAAACTTGGGTACTATAGGTCTAGATGTCAAGTCTAAGTATTATAGATCAAGGACAAATAAAGTGGAAAAGTTTTTGAAGTAGAAACTATGAATCCAGCAATGTGAGGACGGCACATAATTAAGACAACACCATGCAGGCACGAACAAAAAGAACAGACATGTTTGATAGAAGACATCCAAGTATCTAGTAGTTCATTGGAGGAAGCGCATAGAGAACAAAATTTGAATGTGAAACCCATTAATAGCACAAAATACAGCCATAATAAAAGAGATATTATCGGTAACCACCTTGCAAGATCAGCATTTATTTTCAGTCCTGCAATTGCAGCTTGAGCATATTGGAGCAATTCTTCTCGCTTTACCTAAATGGGAAATAAGAGAGGGACACAATGGGCAAAGGTTGCATTTTAGAAAGAAAGGTAAGAATGTGCCAACTTGTATGATCATTGAAATAATTGAATGCTCAAATTGGCAGTTCACTTAAGGCTCACAATCATATTCCTAAATCTAGGTTGATGCCTGATAATAATAAAACTTAGATATAGAAATAGAGTTAATCATGCAGAACCTTTGTAAAAGTAAAACATGTTTGACTGCACATAAATGTTTTGTTAAGATGCCTCATTTGGTTGGAAACAGCCATCAGTGGAGACTGGAGAGTAGAAATGAAGACCTTATGGCAAACAAACAACTTTTGAAACTGGAAGCGTTTGCATTATAGAACTTGACATGACAAGAAGTTGGTACAATGCTCAGCAGCATGAATTACATTGTAATAAAACAAAAGTTCAAAGGCCAAGACAGCCCAAACATTTAAGCATAACATCAGTTACGGTGCTGATCTCCCTGTTGGGGCACAACATAGAATAGACATGGTTTAACTAGTTCTATGGAATCAATAGTTGCAACTATTGACTACTTTATCCAAATGTGTGCCCACACCTAGATGTTAAATAAGTTTAAGCTCAAAATGAGACACAGAATATGTATTTCTAAATATTAACAGATAATCTCCCATTACTTATGAATAAATTTACCAGAGGATGTATACTGCAAACTTACTAATACTTCGTCCTCGTAGTCTGAGAATGCGAATGCTAGACTCAGTATGCTACTCATTACAGAATTATAAATTTCCTTTCCTCCCGCAAGACAGAGCCTGTAAATAACCATACAAAAATGGAATTTACATGGATTACATAATATGAGGCAGAAAGCATATTGCTCTTCACAATTTTTATTTTCATCATAAATGAGCAAATATAAACTCTGGGAACAGTGGCCAGTCAGCTATTAAAAATAAATAGGAGAGTGAAAAGAAATACCGATATATTTCTAGAAGTAGCGAAACTTCTTCCTCATTTGGAGCTTCAAGAATCTGAGTCATACAAAAGAGTTAACCTGCGGTTAAACTCAATTGATCAGCAAATACACAGCCCAAATAAGAGTGGAACAAGAATGGTTAAATAACGGAACAATTCCATCAGAATACAAAGATTTGCGGGAGAAAAGGACTGCCCCTGAACAAGTACATAACCTTTTTCTCTGGTTAGTTCTTAATCAGTTATTATGAGACCCAATTGCCAAATGAATCTGCATTGGAGGCCCAGCATCACAGAAGAGAAAAGGCAGCCAAACTAGGAAAGACCCACTCTATAAACGTGTAATTTGATTTCACTTTATATGTTTCAAAATGACCATATTGAAGGGATCCTCTTAGACCACTATGCTCTTTCAAGGACCAGCTACCATTAACACAATAGCAAACAAGAAGTTGGCAATGCATTACTTTAGACTCACCACAGATAATGTTATGCCTTCAAGAGCTTGACTGTGAAGAAAAACCTCCCGGAAATTCATAGGCTCACCCCCAAAATCAGGGTCAACATAATAAACCTATAATCAAGCACATAAATTCCATAAGCTACAATGAAATTTTTTAAAATAAATAAATAAAGAACAAACAGACAATAAGACCAACATTACTGACCACAGTGGGCTTTTTAGGAGAATCCTTGGACTCCTCATAAGAAAACTGGTCATCGGCATTTTTGTCATTAGAATTGTTATGAACGTTGTTATTAGCATTAGAATTATTATTATCTTCAATATAATTATTTTTTTTAGTACTGTTATCTGAATCAACCGCTGATAATCTTTCGATTTCCTTAAGCGCAACCAACCATCTTCTCAACAACTGAACTCTCTCCATTCCTTTACACGTCACCGAAACTTCTTCCAATCTCTTCACCGTTTGCCTAATGCTCTGCAAATTCCTAGCCCCCTGCGCATCACACGAGCGATTTAAAATAAAATAGAATAAAGGAAAAAAAGGAAGAAAGCGAAATCAATTACCATGCGATCCTGGAGAAGCCTGGCGCCTTCGGCAACCGCAAATCCGGCTTGTTGGACAGCCGATTCGGCGTAGCTCCGCACGGTTCGAGTCAGGTTGTTTTTACCTCCGGCTTCCACCGCTCTGTCAAGGGCTGACCTCAACCACGACATCTCTCGCTCTCAGAAACGGCGAGGAAAGAAACGGTATTCCGACGGAGAGGAGGTAGTGAGTGTGGTGCGATCGGAGATTGAATTGAGGAGGAAATGGAAATCAGGTGATTGTTTATCCTGGCGTTGATTCGGGAAAGGAGAATTACGGATCGGAAAACGAGAGGAGGGAGAATGAGTCAAGGAATTGGCGCGCTTTAGCGGAACGAAATTCGAGTTTTATATGGCTCTGCGTTGGCTGCGTTTTGTAGTAACGAATCCATTGCGCCAGCAAGGAGAAGGGGAGATTACGTGACGCGTTGACTTCTATTTTCTGATTCCTGACTTGCTTTTTAAGGAGGGCAAAAACCCTACTGAAGCCCTTAAACTTACCCTAAAATAGTATTTAAACCCCTAAACTAAAAACAAAGCAGATAAACCCTCAAACTCCACTAATGATGCAAATAAGCCCTTTTCACTCATGAGTATTCATGCTTTCAATGTGATATTAAACATGAAATACCATTCAGAACATGTTTGGATTAGCTAGTAAAAGTTTTTACTTCTTTTGTATTGTTCATAAATAATAAGTTTAAATTTTTATTGAAGGAAAAATTTAAAAATTGCTTTTAGAGATAAAAAAAAGTGAATAAAAAATGAGTAAAAAGAGAGTTCATGAAAAGTTTAAATTTGAAACTTTTGAATTTAAAATTTTTGAATTTTTACTGTTTGAAATATTTTTAAAATTAAAAAAAAATTTAAAAATGTAAGTTTTTAAAAGGAAAATATAAATTTATGAAATATGAATAGTATCAAAAAGCTGAAGCACTTGGAAACTGAATCAAATATACTCTTAACTGGCTTGTGAGAAGGGTTTATTTGCATCATTAGTGGAGTTTGAGGACTTATCCCCTTTGCTTTTAGTTTAGGGGTTTAAATGCTATTTTTGGACAAGTTTGGAGGCTTAAGAAGGGTTTTTGTCTTTAAAGAGAGGAGGACAAATGATGTGGGGCTCGCTTTTTGTTGATTCAGGTTTGGGTCGTTGGGTTGGACTGCGAATAAAGTGGGCCGGCTGGTCGAATGTTTACTTTTTGTTCAGATGGTGTGGGCCGAGTATGGCGTTAATAAATTGCTCCCAAAGATATTGTTTAGTACATGGGAAAATTTCAATTAGCAAATATTGATTGAGTAATGCGAAGAACCCACTAAATTATCTGCAGCTAATGGAAGAAGAGCCCGTTTTCCACAATCAACTTTGTCCTTAGAGCTACATCAACATCACTCCTACTCAAAAAATGGAAGTGAGGGAAGCTACGCGCACATCCTCTTCTTCGCAGGAATCTGATCTGCTTGACCGGAGTGTCAGGAAGATCAAAGATGATTTTGCACGCCCAGATATCGGCACTACTGTAACTCTACCTTCTGATATCAATATGTCAAAACAACAGTCTTCAGCCTTTAAGAGCGCCTTGTTGGCTGCTCCAATGATACTCTCTGTTGAAACTTCAGACTAGAAGGGAGTTGCCTCTTACAAGGATAAACTGCTAGTTGCGGAAAATCCTATTGCTCTTACATTCTTTACGGTGCCGGAGTATATGGAAGAAGACTCTGATACGGATGATGACCCAGATGATGACACACCCGTTGTTCTGCTCTCCAAAGCAGAGAAACAGAGGATTCGTGCTCCTTGGATGAACGCCTTGATTATAAAGGCTTTCTACCATAAGCCACTCGGCTACAGCTATATATACCCAAGGGTAAAAGCTCAATGGGAACCTAATGGACAATGGGACTTTATCGATCTTGGATTAGATTTTTTTCTAGTGCGGTTTCATGATGATGCGGATTTGCATAAGATCATCTTTGGAGGGCCATGGTTTGTGGGACCTTATTTCTTGACCATGAGAAGATAGGAGCCAAACTTCATCCCATTTGAAGCTCTACACTCATTTACTACCACGGTTGTCTGGGCCCAGCTGCCTAACCTCTCAGCGGATTACTACGATCCTATCACCTTGTAGAAAATTGGGAATCAAGTTGGCACTCTCCTATGAGTAGATGCACATACAGCTCATCATACAAGAGGTCAATACGCACGTATATGTGTTCAAGTAGATCTGTCCAAACCGGTGGTGAAAAAGGTAAGGATCGAGAGGCATAAACAAAAAGTTTTGTATGAAGGTGTCAATGCCCTCTGTTTTTCATGTGGGCGCTTGGGCCATAGGAGCACTCAATGTACCCATAACTTGTCATCTCAAATCAATGAGGCTAATACATAACAACTATTGGAACAAGAAGCAAATGCCTTAAACACTTCTGAGTCAACCAAATTTGGAGATTCTTCTCTAATGCAGCAAGATCCTATACCTACCCTTACTTTGATCAAAGTTAACCAGAAAAGAGGTAAGAACACCATTGACTTATCATCTATTGAGGAACATGAACAGAAGGAGTTCGGACCATGTCTTCTAGTTGAACGACGACGTCCTCGTCGGAAAGTATCCTCCTCAGTGGAAACTCCGCAAAAACAGGCTGCCGGAATCTGCCATAGCAAGGAGAACCGTAGTGGAAATGTCCTCACCCGAAAACCCGGGTCGGGTGCCCGAAATCCTACTAGTACAAGCCACAACGGTAACACTGCTACAACATTTAATGCAAGTCAGAAACCCAACGGGCAACTTGCTACGGCACAAGATACTGAACCTGTGAATTCAAATGGGAAGCAAACAGTGCATCTATCTAAGGTCAACAATAAGAATCAGATTTGGGAGCCTAAAAAGATTATGGCACTGTGACTTGAGCCATCTGTACCATACATAAACCCACAGAACAAACCCTTGTAGGGGAAAAGTATTAAGCCCGATGTGGGCCACAGATCTACTTATTTGGCCTCAAACCAAAATGGGATTGCATCACCTTTGTTAGCCCAAAAAGACATCCAAACTATGTGCATGGCTTCGGTGAAGCCCACCCCTTGTACCACTCCTTCGGATATTGACTCGATTTCCCACAAACCACAACATCCTCCGACCTTATCCTCAAACCACCCCTTCTTCTCTATTAAGGTTCTCAGATCCTCTACTGATGGAGAACCCATTCCAAGAGTTAGTCACAAACCCCAGGATCCAGGTGGTTCTAGCAAGCAATGGAAAGTTTTTGCCGCTGGAGACAGCAATGTTCTTTCTACAACAACCAGACTTCCTGGGGCCTCAACCATGGAGCGAACATCGAACAATGCGAGCATGGTGAAGCCCGCTAGTCTTAAAAAAAGAGTTGAATCCCTAGGATTTCATCCACTTGATGCAGATCCCAACTCTGGAAACGCCAACGAGGTCAGATCTACTCTCCGTTTGGGACTTAAATTTCAACGCAGGAAGCACCTCAATAGGCAGAATAGTTGGCCTTATCAAACCACACAAACTGTGTTTTCCCCTGAACCACCCATACTGCAGCTACCTGCACTTGTTGGGCTCAATGAAAATGGTATACCTGTTCACCCGAATCCTTCCACATCCCCAAATCCAAAGGGAGATGGAGTACGAGATCACAGTGTTACCGTTCCATTTTCCGAATGCCCAGATGGTAGGCAATGTGCCAAGCGAGAACTCAATGATCCTCAACCACAGGTTAGCTAAGGAGACATTAGGCTTACTCAACACTAACTTTTGGTCAATGAAGATTATAGCTTGGAATTGCCGCGGAGTGGCCAATCAGAATTTCATGCGCCATTTCAGGGATTTAAAGAACAGTCATGCTCCTGTAATGATGCTAATTTTGGAAACCAAAGTTGCCGGTGAGCGTGCTTCCCAATTAGCTTCTGGTTTATATCCAAAGTACCACATTGTGGATGCAAAGGGATATGCTGGGGGTTTATGGCTTCTTTGGGATGACAACCAGATTATGGTGGACGTAGTAGCAACAAGCTCTCAAGCTATTCATACAACTGTTAAGGTACGCAATCATTCTTCTCCTTCTATTTCTAATGTTAATTGGTTTTTTACTGGGGTATATGGCCGTCCACAATTCGATATTAGAACCCAACTTTGGCAGGAACTTCT
>BPVZ01000085.1:934008-944706 GCA_020521535.1 Rubroshorea leprosula
TTTTTAAATAATTTAACCTAAGATAAGATCGAATCTATAAAAAAAAATAAATAAATACACTATTTAATGGGCCACTAAACTCAAACGAACACGTGCATATTATAATAATTATATAATTATTGTAAGGTATATATCCCTATAAACTTAAACAATAAGCTATGTTCAAAAAAACTTAAACAATAAGCTATTGAACCGCCATTCCAATTTTTAACACCTCTCACGTGTCCGTTTAATAATTTTAACGGCTATAAATAAAGAACGATAACGAAGGTCTCTGTACCCAACAGCTTGGAGACGAAGCAAGCTCACGCTTACACGGACAGAGAAAAAAGAAAAACAAAGGGAAAAAAAAGCACATCCTTTGATCGTACCTGTTCCCGAATCGTACGAATCAAAACTCTAACTTTCCAAAAAAAAAAATTTCAGGAGGAATTAATGTCAAAATAATACGGAATTAATCTACCCGGTAATGGCGGAGAAGAGCTTCATCCTCCTTCACGTTCTCGAACCCAGTAGATGCTTCCACACGCTAAATTCTAACTATTACATGTGTCCTTTGAATCCTGAATTTTCGATGTTGGTTTTGACAAATTCTAAATCTTTGATTCCCACTGCTTTGAGTAAGGAAGAATTTGATGGGAAAAATAGGAAAAAGAAAATGCCTTTGATTGATTAATCACGTTTTAGGAATTAGGGTTGTTGTTTTTTTGGTTGATGAAGGTTAATTGATATGGGAATTTGAAGCAGTATGAGTCTGTTATTAGATGGAACATGAATGTGGTCGATTCAACTTCGTTGGGGTTCTATTAAGAGTGTGAAGATAGGGTTGGTGCTGGGTGTTTGGAAATAAGATGTGAGGTATAGTAGTGTTCTGAGTTTGGGGTGATGCAAAAGAGAGCTATGGGAAGGGGTAGAATTGCAAGTGTTGGTACGGTATGTTGTTGTCCTTGTTAAGCAGGCGCTCCTTGGAGGTCGATTCCAGGCACGTTCTCATTCTAATAATGATCATTGATTCTGTGTTTTCTGAATGTGCAATGGTGTCTTATGATATAAGAGAACTTCAGTTTCATTTGTGTTTGGCCCGGTATTTTATTTATGACAAGATGTTTTCAATTTTTATGCTGAGAGGGTTTTAATGAGATAGATATATATATATATATATATATATTTTCCCTTCTGTTTTATGGATTTACTTTTCTTGCAGTTTGTGTGTGTGTGTGTGTGTTTAGTATGGATTTGATGAATAATGTGTTACAATGCTGTTGGCAGAGATTCCTATGGATTTGCTCTGAGACCTCAACACATACAAAGATATAGAGAGTACATTCCTATCTACAAGGTAGGTCTTGGTCTTCTTAGCCATTACGAGCAGAGACTTGTGTTGTTGGCAGCTAATGAAATCATGGTTTTTAGCATGTAAGGAATGGGGGGGAAAGCTTACTCTGGGTTCATGGACAAAATGGATAAGCTGCAAATATCTCTTTCTAAAAAAACACTTGAAACCAGCTTACAATATATCCATTGGCCTCAAAGTAAATGTTTTTCAAAATCTATGGAGTCTTCAGGAAGTGTTAGTGTCCAGGACTTCCTTTTTTGAAGTGTTTTCCTTTTAAATAAAGATTACTAAAGCATTAAACCTTTAAATATTGGTACATTTGTCTATCTTATTGACTTAATAATTCATTACATTAGGAGGAGGAGGCGGAGAGATTAGAGAAATGGAAAATTTTCCTTGAACAACATCAAAAACCTGCCCAAGCATGCTTTTCTAAGGAGGAGGACGAAACTCCTGAGTTTAAACACAAGGGTTCTTCTGAGGAGGAACATAAAGAGATATTGCCAGTGGGAGCTACTGAGTTGAAAGAGGAGACTTCTTCTAAGGAGGAAGACAAAGCATCGTTGCCGGCTGTAGCTACTGTGTTGAAAGAAGAGGTTAGTTTAGAGGAGGAATGTAAAGAAACTTTACAAATTGAAGCTATTAAGTCAAAGAAAGAGACTGCTTCTGATGAGGAAATTAAAGAGACATCAAGGGCTGGAGCTTCTGAGTTAAAGGAAGAGTTTATTTCTGAGACAAGCGAGGAAGGTGATGCTTCAAGGGGGAAGTCTGATTTTGCTGGTTCAACAGAATCTGAAACCAAAAGGGAGGCTCAACTTTCAGAAGAAAGAAAAACATGTAAAGTACAAAAAAGATGGGCTCAGACTAGACCATCTCTTCATTTTATTGAGAAAATGATGGGTTTGCGTGTTAAGAAGGGAAAGAATACGAAAGATGAGAAGGTGAATGGAAGTGGAGACCGTTTTGTATCAATAAAAGAGGCAGAACATTTAAGTGGTGAATCTGAAGATGTGTTAGAGGAGGTCTGTGTAAATGAAATGTCAGCCAACAATATGAATGCATCAAAAGGAGAAAGTGATCTAGGTGATGGGACCTCTCAGGAACCTTTCTTTTCTTGGAAACAGGAGCTAGAGAACCTTGTGCATGGGGGACTGCCAAAAGATCTCAGGGGAGAGGTAAGCTTGACACTGTTAAGTTTGTTATTCTCAAAGGGTGATATTCATTTGGATTGTGGAATAAACACTGACCACTGTTGACCTTACAGCTATGGCAAGCCTTTGTCGGGGTCAAAGCAAGACGAGTGGAGAGATATTACCAGGATTTGCTAGCTGAAGAAACTAACGATGGCGAAAATAATTATCAAAATAGCTCATCTAGTTCAGCCAGCAAATGGAGAAGACAAATTGAGAAGGTCATTAGATGCATGTGTCTTGGACTTTGTTGTTCAATCTTTTCAATTTGTAGGTGCTGCATCATTTGTTTCATATTGTCATTCATATTTCTCCCTAGACTAGTTCTTATTTACCTTACAGGATATACCGCGGACATTCCCAGCTCATCCAGCCTTAAATGAGGATGGTAGGGATTCCTTGAGGCGTTTACTAATTGCTTATGCCAGACACAATCCCTCTGTTGGATACTGCCAGGTTACCAGTAATATAAGAGTTTATTTTCTATAAAGTTACTGCCTCTGTTACAAACTTTTAGTTAGCTCAATATCTTCAATGGATGTCTCGCTAACTCTTTTTCAAACATACATCACATGACAGAAATACTCCTAACCTTTATCTAAAATCCCTTTCTCTCCAAAGTATTATGTCCTCTTACTTCCCTAGGTTCTCCTGTCCTTAAATCTATCTAAGACTTTATTCAATATGTTCACATTTCTTAGTTTTCATTGATGATTTAAAAGTAGAGCACAAATATGTAATAATTTTGTTAATTGAGAATTTTTAAGACCTTAGAACAATGGGAGGTCTAGTACCATGATTTTGGTTATGGTATGGCTGAACTTAAGAAAATTAACCATACATCTTACCTATAGTATAACTAAATTAGGTATTTCCTTTCTGCATCCATTTCATTGGAAATGATCCAGCCATATATTAAGTTATAATCTGACATTTTGGAAGCTTAGTGAGCATGCTAATAAGTTTGAACTGTAGAAGACACGTCGTTGATCCCATCATTAGATTTTTTGGATATGTTTAAAGTTTTTAAAGTTTCAACGATCTTTCTATGCTGTATGTCCGTGATTAATTTTTTTTCCCATGATATCATTATGCCCTTATTGTTGTCATTCAGTTTGACATCAAAAGACATGCAGGCAATGAATTTCTTTGCTGGACTATTGCTACTTTTGATGCCTGAGGAAAATGCCTTTTGGTAGGTTCAGGTAGCTTTTGACAAAATGAAAATGATTAAATTTGTTCTTCACTTTGATTTGTACTTGTTCCCATTAACTGGTTCTGGTGCAGAAACAATTTATATATTCCTTTTTTATCTTAGTAACTGATCCTAGAAGTGGTGTCTAGTTTGATGCAAAATGAGTCTCTTTTTTAGGCATGGGGTCTTATCATTCTGGCTTTGATTATTGTACGACAGCATACCCAATACACATACACTCATACATGATATCATATAGCTTGGTTGCCTTTACAGACTGGTTTTCTTGATGGAATTTCTCAGGACCTTGGTGGGCTTTCTTGATGATTATTTTGATGGGTACTATACTGAGGAAATGATAGAATCGCAGGTTTGATTTCACCATGTTCTTTAACAAATATCTCTAGCTGCTTCCTAGTTTAGCATCTATCCCCTATCCTCATGCTCACTAAGATGCTGGGATCTTCCTTAGTTTTATAATTTCCATTTTTTTTCAATTTTTTTTTTTTTCTTTTTGGATAACATGGGTATCCAAACCTTTAGTCTGACTAATCCCACGGGTGCTTGCAAACTACCCTGTCCATTAGTATGGGTCAAATCTCCACCCAAGGGTGCCTAGTGACCTGGCGTGGCCCATTGAAATCATTTGCAATTTCACTTGAATGGTGATAGAGGGATTCAAACCTGTATTTTTAGCATGGTAGCACGGTTCACATGACTCCTTACCGCTTGGGCCAACAAGTTTAAAATTACTATTCTAATTGATTCTCCTATCTTGTTAGGTGGACCAACTTGTCTTTGAAGAGCTGATGCATGAAAGATTTCCTAAATTGGGTTTGTTTGCTTAACATTATCCCTATTAATCATCTTCTTTGGTGTCTCCTATTATATATGAAATAGTATTGGTGGTTTTTTATTCTGTTTATGATAATGGTGCAGTTCATCATCTGGATTACTTGGGAGTGCAGGTAGCATGGATTTCTGGTCCCTGGTTTCTTTCCATTTTTATTAATATGCTTCCTTGGGAAAGTGGTAAGATTTAGGCAGTCTAATTTGCTACAGAAATTTCAAACTGATTTTGCCACGTTGTCCATTTTATTGCTTTCTAATGTTGAGTTTTAAGATTGGCTGTAGAGTTACCACTCATGCTTTTCTTGTAATGGATTCCTTTTCTTCAGTTCTTCGCGTATGGGATGTGCTTCTATTTGAAGGAAGTCGTGTTATGCTATTCCGAACAGCACTTGCTTTGATGGAGTTATATGGTACTGGGAATTTATAATTATCAAAGATGTCTGAAATGTTAAATGTGAATGATAAAGCAGCCGACCAAATTTAATTTCCTGTAGGTCCTGCATTAGTTACAAGTAAAGATGCTGGGGATGCCATCACTTTATTGCAATCTCTTATTGGCTCTACCTTTGACAGCAGCCAACTTGTTTTGACTGCTTGCATGGGTTTTTTGGCTGTAACTGAAACTAGATTACAAGAGTTAAGAGAAAAGCATAGACCATCAGTCTTAGTTGTTGTTGAGGAAAGATCAAAAACAGGTCAAGATTGGAAGGATACAAAAGGAGTTGCAACTAAACTGTATAGTTTTAAGCATAACCCTAGGTCACTGGTAGAAGAAAAAAGCATTGCTGAAGGTCTTGAAGATGCACCTGACTTGAGGGATCATTCTTCTAACCTGGATGAACTGTTTAGTGGCCTAAATTCAGAAATAGATTCCCTACCAGATCTTCAGGAGCAGGTAGTTGCATTGTCTTCTTGGTACTTCTGACTGATGTTTACTCTGCAATATGTCATGATGCTTGTTTTATTTGTAAGAGTCTGCATAATATGGGCCCGTGGTTGCTTTACTGATTTGGTAAGTTCTGTGAAGTGTAAATTTTATCTTCACATCATTTTAACTAGTCAATTTAACTCAGCAATTGCTTTAGCTACCCTTCTTAGGTGATAGGAACTCAGATAGCTGTATATGGCTTCAGCATAACAAAACTAACACAAGTTAAAGGGTTATGTTTAAGTTATTATTGGCGTTTTGGCAATAGATTGAATATTGTGCTGCTTGAGATATTACTCAATATAAAAAGGATTAACGGGGGTCCATGACCTGAAATGCCTGAAGTCTTAGTCTGTTTAGACACCTAGTTTTTGGTTGCATATTACAACTGGATATAGATTTTGAAGATAATTCTGTTCTTGTACCAATCCTGCATTACTATATTCCATATCTTGGGACCAAGTTTTCTAATTATAGGTACTGAATCTACTCATTAGCTGAAAAAGTTACCATAGTTATTCTAGGTAGTCTAGCAGTGTTCCAATTGTTGTTGCTTTATTACTTGGTGAAAGATAAGTATGATCCTAAGCAGTTACTTTTAAATTTCAATAATAAACAGCTTGTGTGCAGGTGATTTGGTTGAAGGTTGAGTTGTGTAGGTTGCTGGAGGAGAAAAGATCTGCTATACTTAGGTAAGCAGTTAACCTAGTTAATAGTTTCTGTTTACAATATTTTCTTTTAAGTATAATCCATCCTTACTTTAGTCTGCCTTCATTCTATGGGTGATTTACATGGGTACTAGGATTCGACGGTTATAGCTTAGCTTTTCCCTTCAGAAGACATTCATGTACATGTAGTAGGCCTCCTGATGCCGTTGCACCTTTTCATGTGGGACATATCTATCTGGTCCTTTAGTGATCAGTTTAAATGTAAATATTGCTTCTGGTTCTGGATTTTGATTCTTGTCAATCTGCTGATATAAACCATCAGTGTTTTTGTTTGTGTTTCCTATTCTTTTCCAGGGCTGAGGAGCTAGAGACAGCACTTATGGAAATGGTCAAACAAGATAATCGACGGCTACTGACTGCAAGGGTACATTTGAATTCATTGTCACCAACCCCTATTTCTGTATAATATCTGACAACCAAATCAATTTGGATGACATAAAAAAAAGGGTCATTTAACTGCTAAATATAGCATCAGTGAAGCATTTTGTATCAGTCTGCATAGGGAGCAAGTGGACTATAGAAACAAACACTCATAGAATTCGTATCTTCTCAATCTTCAAAAAGTGAATTAATGATGATGCAGATTGAACAGTTAGAGCAAGAGGTGGCCGAGTTACGACAAGCCCTTTCTGATAAGAAAGAACAAGAATCAGCAATGCTTAAGGTTTGATTTTTCCCTCGTCACTTCTAATGCCATCATTCAGAACCATGATTAAACTTCCACAGATAATCCTGGCTAATATTTCAAAACTCAAACATGCTACAGGTCTTGATGCGGGTAGAACAAGATCAAAGGATTACAGAAGATGCTCGCAGAAGATCAGAGCAAGAGGCAGCTTCCCGGAGGCATGCACTTACGGTGCTTCAGGTTCTTCTTTGTTCTTGATGTCCTAGTGTTCCAGATGTCCTAAGAGGTTTACATTGTGAGATAACCCCCCCCTTGCATCAAATCCAATCTCAACCTGCATAATAGTACTCTTTTCAACATAAAATTAGTGGAGAACTTTAAAGAAGACTTTGAATTATTCCTTTCTGAACCATCTTGGATCTTTGATTTTCTATCTTTGAATATTTGTATTCCTTTCTGGTCCTTAATTCTTTGACCATGGGAATCAAGTTTTCTTTTAATTATTCTATTAAGGACTTCATTCTTATTTTTCTGTTAATTTCTTTTAAACTGTGAACCTGTGACAAATGCATGGCTACTGAAAATCAAGCAGAAAAAATTGATAAGACTGGCATATTTTTTTTTGTTGTTCTGTGCACAAATCAAATAAATTGTTTCATGAATGGAGATAATTTTAGGCATTGTATGTTCTTTAGGTTTATAATTAAATGAAATCTCAATACAAAGATACATGTGCAGGAAAAATATGATGAGGCTATGGCTTCCCTTGCTCAGATGGAGAACAGGGTGATCATGGCTGAATCTCTGTTGGAGGCTACCAAGCAATATGAATCTGGCCAAGCAAAAGCTTTATCTTCTCCAAGGTACATGAGTAATGATTAAACAATATTCTCTTTAATAAAATAAAGTTGGTTCGTTTTCCTCTTTTTTTTTTTTTTTTTTTTGACAAATTTGTAAGAGGTTAGAAAGAAACCGTTACCCTAGAGAGGAGAAATGCATTTATACGTTACTTGACGTCATTGGGCCGAAGGTCCAAGTGCAAACGTGGTTCGTTTTTAATTTCTAATTGAAGGGAAAAAAATAAAAAGGGAGAATTTTGCTTATAATACCTCTGCCTCGGTATTAAAATTTAGCCTTGCACATTGAAGACGATTAGGCTGTTGCTATCTTTTGTTGATTATTCTGGACAATTTAGAAACCAAGAGAAGGAAGACTACTGATGCTTGGCTGTGGTTATGACCACACTTATTATTGTTAGGACCACATAGTTTTGACTAATATTTTATTAGCTTGGCTATTAAGAACAACGGAAAATAATTGATAAAACATTTAATATCAATATTCAACAAATTAAAATTAGTTTATAAGCAAATGTTTCTATACTCATAACTAATTGTTTTAAAAAATATAACTATAAATTAATAAAATATCAATCAAATTGAATGACTTTAATATATGTGGTCATAACCACAATACCTCCACCAAACTTTATGATATGATATGATATGGTGTGAGACTACTATTCTTTATATAGTAACATCGAAAATTTGGGTTGAAATTAGATCCAATTTCTGTTAAATCTGCTTATAGTCAAATGAATTTTTTCTTCAAGAAGTCAAGACAATTCAATGTGGATTTGGTGTCTTATTGAGGCAGTGTGCCTTGTAGGTCTTCCCGTAGTCAAGGTTCTTCACAGGACAGTCCCAGAAAAAGGACAGGCATATTGTCATTTGGACTTGGATGGCGTGACCGAAACAGGGTATAAATTTTGCATTGCCAATTCAATTTCTGTTTCTCGAACAAATCAGTCAACGCAGCTTCTGGTTCTTGGTTTCCCTAACCCACTTCCTCCATTTCCTTTTGCCTGCTTTTGCTCCAGACATGAAATTAAATTCCTTGTGCAGAGTAAAGCTATCTTTGATGAGTCCGTTGACAATCCATGCAGTCCAGGGAGAGAAACTAGCAACCAAGAAAAGGAACAGTAGAATCAAGGGAAGCCTATAGCGATGAATCTGTGACTTAATGGTTTCTAACAACGCTCTTGTTCTCTGTAATGAATATCCCAGTAGAACAAAGTAGCTTTGTAACAGTATGGGTAGAATTAACTGCGTTGCACTTTTTTTGCAATTCATTAAACAAAGATTTTCACTTTAGTATCCGTGTAGATTTTCTAATGGAAAAAGTGTTGTGGAGTCTAAATTGCTGGTTACGCCATAAATGGTAAAAATTTAGGATTATGCCATATGTCAAAATATTTTTAAACGGAGGGAGGAGATTTTTTCATGTTAGATCTGTTATTCTGAGCTTCATAATAGATCAGTTGTCACATTGATAAAAAATAGAGATAAAGATGAGATTTTATTGTGTAATTATCTCTTTGAGGTAAAAAAGGAACTGTTTCAACTAAAATATAAGAGAAGATTGTAGTTAAAGAGGGGTTTCATTTGATAAGGGCACATGTGACGAAAATTTAGAAAGAGATCAAACCAAATCAATAGGTGAGCTGTTCAACTACTTTAAGAAATCACCCACAATTTTGTAACTGCAAAAAGTGAGAGTTACTGCTAGCTAAAGGAGAACAAAAAGGAAATTTTAAAAGGAAGAACACATGGCCTACCCTACTCAAACATCTACAAATTTTCAAACTTTATTTTCTTTGCAGTTGCTTCCAGATTTCGGATTTTAGAACAATTTCCAATAAATTTGGGTTGTTTTTCATCATCCCAGTAGATAGACTAATTCATGTATTCGCTTCAACAATTTCGTTTCATGCAATGAATTTCAATCTTTCAAGTTTATTCAAGGTACTGTTTCTTTTCTGTCTGTAATTAATTTTATGTTTATGATAACTGGCATTTCTTCAATGATTACTTATATAGCATTTATGCTTCTTCTTAATTTCAAGCAAGTTAATTTATTCACTGTTCATGTTTAATTTTAATGCTAATTAAGGTTTATTCTCCAATTTTGCAATAATTTAATTTACATATCTGTCAGTAAATACCATTTTAATTTAGCAATGAACATGTTTAATTTAATTTAGGTACAGTTTTTTCTCGCAAATTTACTTTAAATTGCATGCTATTTAGGTTAATTAGGATTTGTTAATTTTAAGTTACAATAGTGTTTAAGTCTTTGAAATTGTCCAAGACAGATTTCGTAACCCATTTTGCAAAAAAATATCCCTCCCTCTTGTAAATCGTCTGTAGGCGCAGATTTCAATTTTAAGGATCCTTTCTTACTTTCAACAAAATAAATGGTACGTCCACATCCAGATTTCACACATGCGAGGCTATTAGAGCATTTTTAGATTTTTAGGAAAACAACTGCACAACAGCTGATCATTGATTTACAATCCATTATAGTCTAAAATGTAAACAGGGCTTTCTTTTTCTAATACCATGATAGTTAAATCATTCAATATAATTTAGAGATAATTTAGAGTACCATCACTGTCACTGTCATACATGGCAGATCCGTAAAAGTCAAAACAACTTTCCAGTAAGGTGTCAAATTATTGAATATGACAAATAAGCAAAGCAGCCTGTGTAGTAGTTTCTAACAAACAATAAGCAAATACTGTAAATGATTACCATTGTTGTTCCAGCAAAATTGAAAGCAGCCATGAATATATATTTATTTTCATTTACACTAAGAAACCTCTGCAGATCATTCCCCAATCAGCAGCAGCACCTATATCTGGTTACAAGGGTAAGTAATAGACAAGATTACCTTCTGCCAGGTGGGAGCTTTGGATTTACTGCGTGGTAGGTTGATATTTTTGAGAAGCAAGGTAACTCAGAGCTGTTACCACATCGGCAATGACTGGACGTGAATTTGG
>BPVZ01000085.1:1045354-1055445 GCA_020521535.1 Rubroshorea leprosula
ATAGCAAAAACAACATAATAAAAAATAATTTCTTCTCACCTAATATTTTACCTAATACAAGAAAATCTATCAAACATTTAAAATAAGATTACATTCAAAAGATTTGCTGCCATTTTGCAGCCCATGTGCAGCTTCATGCTGTTGTCAGTTTGCTACTACTGTGCAATCATGTTGCAGCTCTCACGTCTTTCAATTTGCTCCCACTACTGCAGCTTTGACACCACAACTCTAACACTCCTCCTTGGTGTTAAAGCTGTAAAATCAAAACAAAAATAGATTTATGCCTAAGCACCTAGGATCAGCTCTTTGTTGTTCATCTTGTGTTTCGTTCTCACATTTTTTCTCCACAATCACGTACCATCCTTCTCAAACAACCTCAGCTCCTCCTTCATTACAGCTTTCCTTCTTTGGATTTTGCTGCCTCAAACAAAATTTGGAGGTTTTGCAACTAAGTTGCATTTTCTGAGTAAATAAAACAAGGATTTTGGTACCTCAAAGTGTTGCTTCATCATCTTCTACTTCTACAGCTTTCTTGGGCTAAAGACTTGGCTACTCGGCCATGAAAATGACTTGATGCAATGTTGACTACTCTCATGGTCCCAATCTGCACCTTCACAAGCCATCCTTGCCTTTTTGGACTAATGTTGTAGCATAAAACACCACCCATACCAGCAACATAAAACATCATCAAACCAGCATTTTTTTATCTTGCTTCTTGCAGATCTTCTGCCTCAAGAAGATTGAAGGACATTAAGTTAACCTTCAACTTCACAGCTTCACATACTATCTTCTGCCTTAACAAATTGGTTGCATCCTTTTATCAACCACTTTCAAAGATTGAAGGACCTAAAGTTAACCTTCATAATCATGGCATCTTTGCTGCATTTTTGGTCAGAGGAGTTTGCTGTGTTGGGTCAGAAAAAAAAATTTTTTTTGAAAGAAAAACTTGCTAGAAACTATTTGGGTTTGGCCGGAGTTTATGGTGGTAGATTTCTCTCAAATCACTCTCATACAGGCCCTCAAAGATCATGAAAGGTTCTGATACCATGTTCATGTTTTTCACAAAGAAAAATGGAGAGAACATCGGTAGGAAGATGAAGAGTAGAACCCAACTAAAAATGGAGAGATAAACAGGAGGAGCATAAACGAAAATGGAGAAGAACTATATTACTTCAACTCAGAAATATCATTGATATTTTTGCTATATTTATAGCAAAAACAACATAATAAAAAATAATTTCTTCTCACCTAATATTTTACCTAATACAAGAAAATCTATCAAACATTTAAAACAAGATTACATTCAAAAGATTTGCTACCATTTTGCAGCCCATGTGCAGCTTTATGCTGTTGTCAGTTTGCTGCTACTGTGCAGTCATGTTGCAGCTCTCACGTCTTTCAATTTGCTCCCACTGTTGCAGCTTTGACACCACAACTCTAACAAGGAGGAGGAGTTGACCTGACAGTCTATAAATGTCTCTCTATGTAAATACTTTCATGAGAGGGCTCGACACCAAGGCTTGTTCTGGCCCATGAGAAGTTGCCAACCCAGTTTAGCTATTGTGTGTGTGTGTGTGTGTGTGTTTTTTTTATCAAAGAAAATGGAGAGAATTTCGGGAGAAGAAGATGAAGAGCAGAACACATAAAATGGAGAGGAGTATATCACTCCAACTCAATTTTTCTAATTGCTTTTACTCCTATTTATAAGAGAATACAAACTCAATTTAAAATTCATAAATCAAACAGCTATTTTACATTAAAAAACAACAATAAAATACATTTGAAATTTGAAATATGTAATAGCCATTTCTGTCACATTGTTGCGTCCTTTGGCAGCTATGTAGCCTTTCATTTCAGATGCATTTGCATTTCATCTGCTGTTCATTCGGCTTCCTTTCATCAACATTCTACAGCTTAGCTTGCTGCACTTTGCTGCTTTTGAGCTGTGCAGCTCTCCGTTCTTCATTTGCTCCTACTTTTGCAGCTTGAACACCACAGCTCCAACATTTCTCCTTAGTGTTAAAGTTGTAAAATCAAAACAAAAATAGATTTATGCCTAAGCACCTGGGATCAACCCTTTGCTGTCCATCTTGTGCTTGGTTTTCACCATTTTTTTCATCATAGTCATGTACCATCCTTCTCAAACAACCTCAGCTCCTCCTTCATTACAACTTTCCTTTTTTGGATTTTGCTACCTCAAACAAATTTTGGAGGTTTTGCAACTAAATTGCCTTTTTTGAGTAAATAAAACAAGGAATTGGTACCTCAAAGTGCTGCTTCATCATCTTCCACATCTTCTACAGCTTCCTTGGGCTAAAGATTTGGCTCCTCGGTCATGAAAATGACTTGATGCAATGTTGAGTAATCTCTTGGTCCCAATCTGCATCTTCACAAGCCATCCTTGCCTTTTCTGGACTAATGCTGTAACATAAAACACCACCCATACCAACAACATAATCTTCTGCCTCAAGAAGATTGAAGGACGTTAAGTTAACCTTCAACTTCACAACTTCACAGCTTCATATACTCTCTTTTGCCTTAACAAATTGGTTGCATCTTTTTGTCAACCACTTTCAAAGATTGAAGGACCTAAAGTTAACCTTCATCATCATAGCATCTTTGATGCATTTTTGGTCAGAGGAGTTTGCTGTGTTGGGTTAGAAAAAACAGGGTATTTTGAAAGAAAAAACTTGCTGGCAGCTATTTGAGTTTGGTCGGAGTTTGTGGTGGTCTTTTCCCCTCAAATCTGTCTCACACAAGCCCTCAAAAATCATGAATGCTCTGATACCATGTTGTATTTTTTTTTTATCAAAGAAAATGGAGAGAATTTCAGGAGAAGAAGATGAAGAGCAGAACACATAAAATGGCGAGGAGTATATCACTCCAACTCAATTTTTCTCATTCCTTTTACTCCTATTTATAGGAGAATACAAACTCAATTTAAAATTCAAAAATAAAACAGTTATTTTACATTAAAAAACAACAATAAAATACATATGAAATTTGAAATATGTAACAGCCATTTCTGTCACATTGCTGCGTCCTTTGGCGGCCCTGCAACATGCTTGGTCCCTTGGCAGCTCTGCAACCTTTCATTTTAGATGCATTTGCATTTCATTTGCATTTCATCTGCTGTTCATTTCAGCCTCCTTTCATCAACATTCTGCAGCTTAGCTTGCTGCACTTTGCTGCTACTGAGCTGTGCAGCTCTCCCTTCTTCATTTGTTACCATTTTGTGCAGCCTTCCTTCTTCATTTGCTGCCATTTTGTGCAGCCTTTCATCTTCATTTGCTGCCATTTTGTGCAGCTCTCATTTTCATTTTCTGCTACTTTTGCAGCTTGAACACCACAGCTCCAACATTAGCTACCAAAACTCTCTTATTTTCAAGTGCAGTACGTAATCCTAGCCCACCTTGTCTGTGAGGTAAGCAAACTTCATTGCAGCTGACTAGATGAGATTTACGTTGATTTAGTTCTAAGCCCCATAAGAATTTGCGGTTCAAACTATCAATGGCAGCACAAGTTTCCTTGGGTAAAAGGACGGTTTGCATGCTATATATAGGAATAGAAGAAGTAATAGATTGCACTAGAACTCTTTGATCTCCCAAGCTGAGTAGAGATTGTTTCCAACCAGATAATTTAAGTTGAATTTTCTCAACAATGTATTTGTAAGTTGCAGAGGTGCTACGTCCATGAACAGGGGCGGAGGCAGAAATTTTTTTCAAGGGGGACAAAATACTAAAATTTTCAAAGTTCAGGGGAGACTAGATAATTTTTCATATACTAATTTGCAATTCATATACTAATTTGCAAGATTTTCAAATTTCAGGAGGGCAAGCACCCCCCTCGCACCCCTCTGGCTCCGCCACTGTCCATGAATAATCGGTACCCTAGACACCCAAGTTTAGAGTTAAAGGGATGCCACAAGTGGAGCTCATGCTGTTTGCAACATGACTCTAAATATTTGGTGAGATGAATAACTTAAGACTTAGCCAGGTTAATGTCCAAACCAGATCCGTTGGAAAACTCCGAAAGACAATCCATAACCACATCAACCTGGGAATGCTATAAAAACGAACGATAGAAGTTCTATATAGAACGGGCAATAAAAACGAATGTTTACAAAATATTACTTGTTGCCTATTAATATTGTGCATAAATAGGGAAGTGTCATGGCCATCCCATTTTTTGTTACGAGAAGGTTATTTAAAATATTGTTATATTATTATTTACGATTTAAGTAATTCAGTGATTATTTTTTTTTTTAAATAAAAAGTTATGAATTCGAGTTGCATCTTATTGTATAATCAAGATTAAAAAAAATTATTATGTTATTAAAAATAATTAATAATTATAATTATTGATTAATAAAATAATTAATATTTATTATTAAATAAATTAAAATTAATTTATAAATTAATATTTTTAAATATTATGACTAACAAATCTAAATACTTTAAGATTTATAGATAAACCACTTGGATTTGAAGATCTCATTCAATTAATTATAAACTTATAGACAAATAAAATTAATCAAAATAAATTTAATTTTTATACTTTTTGGGTGGCTTAACAGAAATGTGTGTGGTCGCGGTAGTCCCGCCCCCATCAACGGCCTAGCTTTAGCTTTGTAATTTAAAAAATAATAATAATTAGAGATACCACATTGTTACGGATTAAAAAATAATACAATTATAATATTATATTTATTATAAAATTATAATATAATATATTTATAATTGATTTTTTATATAAAAATTTACTTCTAATATTATAAATACTAATTTATTAATATTTTATGATTATAAATTTATTATTTTATTTACGTAATATTATAATGATAATATCCTGTGTTATGTATTAAAAAAGGAGTTTTTTAAACTTGTCATATTAATATTTTTTTTGTAATAAATATATAGAAAAATATAAAAATTAAAATAATTTCAATATTAGTATTAAATTGATAAATTTAAGAAGATAATTGTTAAATTAAATATTAATTTTTATAATTTTTAAAATACATAAAATTAAAACATATTAATATCAAAACTATCAAAACATTCAATTAAAATTATATAATAATTAAAACATAATGTAGAGCTAACTTATCTCATGATCGAGATTACATTTCTTAATAAAAATATAAAAATATCATAATTTTTATTTTTATATATTTTTAATATAAATTTATAATAAAAAATATATATATATATTATACATTAATATGTACCTTAAAGCACATTAAAAAAAAAAAGGAACGAAAATGAGAAAACCCAGTCCTCTAGATGAGAGAAATTGAAACTGTTAAAACTGAGAAGAAAAAGATCTGTGTGCGGAACGAAAATTTGAGATCAGTGGAATTTTTTTTAAACAGAAAAAATACAGTGTTAAATTAATATCTATTTAAAAAAAATTAAGTTTGAAATTCCACTTAAAATCAAAGTGAATTGCACCTACTTTCCATTTTGAAGAAGCGGAGCCGCCACCGTGATCACATAGGGAAATGCAAATCAGAGGATTTTCTCTTTTGATGCGAAGGTGCTCTTTCTTTTTTTTTTTCCTCACAATTTCATTATTTTTTTTTATCTTCATAACCATTTATTTTTTTCCTTTCCCCAAATTATTTAACATTCTAAATTATATCCTTTAAAAAAATATTATTTTTATTTTTTTGTATTTTTAATATCTTGAAAAAAGTTTTTCAACTATAAAACTTTTTTTTTTTTGCATAACGGATTGCTCTAAGAAAAGGAAGAAGAATAACTCAATAACACAACAAACAATTTTCTTATTTATGACGACCAAAAAATAAACAAATTTTCTTTTTTATTAAATAAAATTAATAAAAAATAAAGTTTTAACCAAGTGCAAATTCCTTTATCAAACTTTGACACTTCCAACATAAGAGTTTCATATTCTTACCAGTAGAGACTTCTCTTGGTACTTCATTATGTTATGTTAGCCTGATGGAAATGTGGTATTTATTGTTATTCTATGTTGGGAGAGAAACAGACGACATGGATTTGAACGGAGTCCAATCGCCTTAAGAGTAACAATACGACAATTAGATGAATGGGGTTTTAGCTAAGTGCAAGCCCAGAGCAATGATCAAATGCATTGAAGTAGGAAGTTTGTTTCATTTGACATTGAAAAAATTGTTTTATGAAGGTTCCTTAGGATTGATCTTATGTATGTTAAGGTAGAGCATAACTCAATCATTATATGTTAAATTTTGCAATTTTACCAACAGAATTATTCCAAACTGATTATTAGATGCTGAGATGTGAGAAAGAGAGGGCTTTGAAATAAGATGACATAGGATAGGCCTATGCATTACAAGGGGGGAAGGGTGTGATTTTAGAGTCTCCTTATAGCATTTTTTTATCTTACTTCAGCAAGAAAAAGGTGCTTGTTTTGGTACTCTCTTTATCATAGTTGATATGATTCTAGAAGTTAATTTCCAAGAATCACCCAAACTGACATGGGATTTGAAGTGCTAATGTGATTGATCATGTCATTTTTTGAAGGGAATTGGACAACTGTAATTTATAAAAAGTGAATGCAAGATTCGCTTATATTAAAGTATGCAGAGACAATATGGTTTTACTAGATTTCTAGTGTTGTTTCAAGCATTGAATATATTATCCTGTATGGGAGACATGCAAATTAGATAACATCCAGTTTTTTTCTTTATATGATAAGGTTTTTGTTTACAAGCAATGAAATTTTCTTTGTTCATCATTCTCTCACCAGAAAACCTTTGTATGCATTCTGTATCCAAGGCCTTGCGCTTTTATCCAGATAGGATACCCACTGCAACACGAGTGCACATGATTCATCTTTTTGCTCGTATATCATTTTATTGAAAGCGCATTTAATATTTCTGAAATGTTCATGTTGATTTACAGTAAGTTTTAAGTTTCTATTTGTGCTTGTCTTAGGACAAAAATGAACCACCTCCAGAAGGTCGTTTGCCTGAAGCCACCAAAGGTCGGTTAGTGTTTTCATTTTCAGATCATAAACAGTCTCAGAAGCATATGTTTGTGCACTCAATTACTTTCTGAAGCATATGTTTGATTCATTTTCCAATATAGGTTCGGACCATCTGAGAGATGTCTTCGGCCACATGGGTCTTAGTGATAAAGACATTGTTGCCTTGTCTGGTGGTCACACCCTGGTCAGTTAGTAAACATGAAATTCTTCAGCTGCCTTCTTTGCAGATTGCAGCATGCTAGGGTGAACTGTTTCAGCTGTTCAATTTACATTTCCTTTCCATAGTGATTAAACTCGAGCTCAAAAACTATATTTTCAGGGTAGGTGCCACAAAGAGCGTTCTGGATTTGAAGGTCCATGGACTACCAACCCTCTCATTTTTGATAACACCTATTTCAAGTAAGATCAGTTCACTGCTTAGATGATAATGTTCTGTTTAACTCTTGTTTCAACAAGACTGCCTCACGAAATGTCCTTAAATGCTAAGAACCAACTTGTTAATTTTAGTCACTTCATCTTCGAAATAGGGAACTTCTCAGTGGAGAGAAAGAAGGCCTTATCCAGCTACCAACAGACAAAGCTCTTCTTGAGAATTCTGTCTTCCGCCCTCTTGTTGAGAAATATGCTGCAGTGAGTACCATATCATATCTATCACTTTGTTTTTTATAAGAAACAATGGATTTATTATAAATCTAGGTGTCACACAAAGGATTTATTAAACTTATGGCTATGGTAATTTGATTTAGGATGAGGATGCCTTTTTTACCGACTATGCTGAGTCTCATTTGAAGCTCTCAGAGCTAGGGTAAGTAAGACAACCTACTTTTCATTTCTCTCCATCATTTCCTGCCTTTCCAACTTCTCTTGCACGTGTGCATAAATGTTCGTACCTCTAATTCTCTATGTAAATTGGAATGCAGATTTGCAGATGCTGACTAAGGTAGAAATGATGTGTTATGCTGGACGTGCAGAGTTGGTGTGGATTGTGTTGTGTTATGCTACCTTTGTGAATTGGCTGTAGATGCAATAAAATGATAAGTATGGGTGTGTGACTGTAATCTGTATGTTCCACTGAATATTAATGTTAAATTTATGAGTATATATGGCTGCATGTGCAATTCTGCCATTCTGGTTTGCCATTCTTACCAAAAAAAAGTGCTAGACTTTACAATAAACAAAGTCTTAGAATAGCATGGGGATGACTGATTCCACTCTGGATTACAGATAAGGAAGGAGGGGAAAGAAAAGAGGGGAAAAACATTCTTTTGGGAAAGTCAAGACCAAGCAATATCTTATAAGGAATGACAGATAATTTTGTTGAAAGCTCTCAAAAAGCTGCTTAAAATGGAGGACCCATTGCCATGGGATTCTTTTTCCTATGCCAACTCTGTATATCACCTTCTAATATTTCAACCCGAGCTAATTGATTATTTATCTGCTACTCAAGGAATTCCGGATCGATTATGACCCACCCGGTTAGCCTAATTGAAAATATGAAAAATTACAAGAGGATAATATAATTACAGTATCATTTATTTTTATTTTGATTGTATAATGAAAGGAATTATCTCTCATTTTTCATTTCTTATTTCATCTCACATGCATGTCATGTAATTTGAATGTAAAATTTTTTATTTTCAATAAAAAAAATTATCATTAAATTATTTAAGTTTTTTTTTTTTTTGAATACGGAGGAATTTGAAAAAAAAAAAGAGATAATTAACTGTTGCTCCTCCTGTATGGAGAAACTGTAAAATAAAATTGGACACTTAAATAATTAACAAACTGTAAAACCATAAAGCAGGTTTCTAATTTTATTTTGTTTCTATCTAAAAATTATTCAGCTAGGAGGTTACTCCTCTCTGTTATATGGTCAAAACACAAAGGTAAGTCTCTAATTTTTTTACTTTAAAATTTAATTCCAGTAATTGGAATTTATTTGAACAATTCAACTCATCTTATATATTCATGTTGGCTCCTTTCTGTATTTATGAGCATTGATTTTGGTTATTTGATTGTTTTAATCAATTATTTTCTAAGATTTCTTTTCTGATTTCTTCTATCAAATTGTCCACACAGAAACAAGTGAAACACGGTGAGTGTTATTCTTACTTCAATCTATTTGTGTTTTTCTATAATTCCTCAGCAATGGAACTACAATTGTCGGTTGGAATTTAAAACTCTTACAGAACAACAAACGTAGATTGGCAAATTGATTTTCGCTTCAATAAAGCTTTTGATTCGATTGGGCACGTGGGTACACTAGAAATTACTAATAATACTAAATCAGATATTCAGAAAAAAAAAATAGAAAAGAAAAAGAAAAAGAAAAACGAAAATCGGTTTTTAGTCAATAAATTAAGTTTTTTTTGCTGCTTTTAGCCTACAAAGCTTTAGGTGAACATATTGTATTATTGTTATTGTATATTACAATAATCAGTGTTAATTTAAAAACCATATTTTTCACTATCTATAGACTGTTAATGAAAATTTCACTTTTTGATTCTTCTTTCTCCATTAGAGAGGCAGAGAGGCCATGTGAATCTCATACTTTAAAGTATTCCAAATTTGTTGCAGTTATTAAAGAAAGATACAGTGAAAGCAATGCAAGAGGTGGAGCTTTCTCTTGTCTTAACAGGTCAATCGGTTTTTCACTCTGAGAGGAAAGAATTCAAGCCCATATGCCTTTTTACAAAGAGGAGAATTTCTAGATCACGAAACTCAGGAGCCACCAAGGTAACAATCTCTGTAAAAAAAATAATACAAAAAGGGAAACTTATTAGACAAAATAATTATTACTCAGACGTGAATTACACGAAACCTTACGTGTACCTATAGTCACAGAAGTCAAGTCGCAGGAATCACATTGGCCAGGATAGGTATCAGAGGAATAGCTGTAAAGATGTTGGTGGCATAGTTACCAAAGAAATCAATCCCGTACCGTACCGACAATACTGTACGTATCGATTTTGATATTTGATCGAAATGATACAAAATTAAATTTCGTTTCGATCAAAATTCAATCGTTTTGGTCAAAATTCAGTGTACCAGCCAGAATTTTATGTACCGACCGGTACACAAAATTTCGGCCGGTACAC
>BPVZ01000085.1:1095021-1109496 GCA_020521535.1 Rubroshorea leprosula
AATATTCAATTAAAACTATATAATAATTAAAATATAATGAAAACTTATCTCGAGATTGAGATTGAACGCCTTAAGAAAAATATTAAAAAACTTATCTCGAGATTGAGATTGAACGCCTTAAGAAAAATATTAAAAAAATTTAATTTTAATTTTTATCTGTTGTTAATATAAAAATATAATAAAAGTATATATTTATTATACATTAATGCGCACCTGAAAATTAAAATAAAATAAAATAAAATAAACATATATTAAAATAAAATAAAATAAAATAAAAAAGAGGACGAAAATGAGAAAACCACCAAAACACGTGGTATGAAAGGATTGCAGTACCAAGCCAGATTCCAGGAACAGCAAAAAAAAATGGAAAAAAAACAAGAATATAAAAAAAAAATCAATTTTAATTTTTATATATTGTTAATATAAAACTATAATAAAAGTATATATTTATTATACATTAATGCGCACCTAAAAACATATATTAAAATAAAATAAAATAAAATAAAAAAGAGGACGAAAATGAGAAAACCACCAAAACACGTGGTATGAAAGGATTGCAGTACCAAAGCCAGATTCCAGGAACAGCAAAAAAAAATGGAAAAAAAACAAGAATATAAAAAAAAAATCAGTGCAAAGCAACCGCAGTCCCAGGAAGGGAAATAAAAACGAAACCAACGGTGTTGATATACCTAACCCTCTCATCTGAGTCCTCTCCTCTCTCCTCTCTTCTCCAGCGTCCGATCCAGTCCAATCCCATTCCCCAAATCCAATCTCCTTCTCTCCCGCCCTTTTTTTCCCCCAAGGTAAATTCTATTTCTCATTTCCCTCCTTCACTTTCCCCCCCTCCCCTTTCTTTCTCTTCTCCTCTCTTCCGCTCCCTAGGGTTTCTTCTGTGGAATTGGATTTTTCGTGATGGTTTTCTTGTTTGTGATAGGATTTCTGAGTTTGGAGGTATGGCGGACGTGCCGGCGAGTCCAGGCGGAGGGAGCCATGAGAGTGGCGGCGAGCAGAGTCCTCGATCTAATGTTCGGGAGCAGGATAGGTATCTTCCTATTGCTAACATCAGTCGCATCATGAAGAAGGGCTTGCCTGCTAACGGTAAGATCGCCAAGGATGCGAAGGAGATCGTGCAGGAATGTGTCTCCGAGTTCATTAGCTTCATTACCAGCGAGTATGGTTCTCTTTCTTCTCGTTTATTTTTATTTTTTTTAATGTGATTAATTGAGCATATTTTGGTCATTTTTCCTTGAATTGGATTTGGATGATTCGGCGATTGAATTTCCTGGCTGATCTCCGATGATTCTCTAGGTGTCTGATGTTGCTAATTGGTGATTAAATGCGTATAGCTAATTTTACTTCATATTAAGTATCATTAGTAGAGATTTATAATTGTTTTATTTATGGTTAATTTGTTTTGTTTTGAGTTCGATGTTTGTGGGGGGATTTGGTCGCTCAATTTGCTGGTTTCATTTCCACCAGGAAGATATTGATTTCTTCTGTTGCTGTTTCTGAATTTTATACCTCTGTCTGTCAATGGATTGACCATTTTGATGATTATGTGTGTTTTTGACTCTGGTTATTCACATCTCTGTAGTGCAATAGAATTGGTGACCGGACAGTTGGCTGTATGAATTTATTAGCACTACAAGCAAGAATTATGTTGATTGCTTTGTTTCTCATTCTATTTTCCCTCACTTTTTGCCTAATTGAAGATTTGGAAATTGATCAATGTGCAGAGCAAGTGATAAGTGTCAGAGAGAGAAGAGGAAGACTATTAATGGGGATGATCTTCTCTGGGCTATGGCTACTTTAGGGTTTGAAGATTTCATTGATCCTCTCAAGACTTACTTGATGAGATACAGAGAGGTGATTTAACTTCCATCTGATTCCTTCGCTTGGTTACCTAGAATGAAAATGTTGAAATAATGAGTATGATTTAGTATTTCTGACACATTTTGTTCTGTTTCAAGATGTAAGTTACTTTTGAATTTGGTGTTGAGTTGTATATTTTGCCTTACTGGTAGTGTTAAGTTTGTTATAAAAAGTTTCATCTAACTGATAGATCTTTTCCTTTTTTTTTTTTTGTGTGTGTGCGTGTTATATTGGTTGGTTGGGACACTACAGATGGAGGTAAGTTCATATTCTTGACTCATGATTTTACTTTACTAGTTTTTCTGTGATCCCCCCAACTTTCTCTCTTATATTGTGTTATTCTGTAATTGAGCTGGTTTTACTGATGTTCTGATTGACAATTTATGGTGTTTGATAGGGTGACACTAAGGGGTCAGCTAAGGCTGGGGAGGCATTTGCGAAGAAGGATGTCCAATCAAGTTCAAATGCACAGGTTAGCTTCATTTTACTTTTGATCCAAATGCATCATATTGATTCTTCTTCTTTTTCAACTCAAAGCTCATTTGTGAGCAACACTATTTCTTCTTATTTGCTGGTAAAATTTTTGGCAGATTGCTCACCAAGGTTCATTCTCGAGAGGTGTTAATTATGGGAATTCTCAAGTAATCTCTCTCTCTCCCTCCCTGCCCTGTGTGTGTGCGTGTGTCAAATGCATGCAAGCATAAACACACACTTAGTGACATGTCAGTTGCACTGCACAAACATTTAGTTGAACTTCTGCATCATCATTTTATCTGAGGAATACTACTGTTATTAGTTTGTACTTTGTAGTACACTTGGGGACTGGATACCTTTGAGTTTTTATGTAACCTCGGATGTTCACTTTTTATGTCATAAAGAGCTAAAAGTATCAACGAGTTTGAGGGATGTTACAACACTTGGAATTTGCCATACTTGTCTATGAGTTACTTTAGTCTCAATGTTTCTCCTTAATTTTAGGTTTTTTTTTTTTTTGGTTCTTCTGTAATATGATTTTAGTACCATAAGGGTTTTATTTTTATTTTTAATTTCAGGAAATTATCCGTAAGCCAGTCAGGGTACATGAATGGTTGTTAGTTTTTTATGTCAGATCATGCTATTTAAATAATGCCAATGCTATGTTAGCCTCTATCGTATGATCTGTCTATAAGTTAGTATTATCTAGGGAATGAAGTGAAAGTTATCTTTTTGTCTAGATGTGCTTTGCTGTCGGCTATCCTACTTATTCTGTTTAGCAAGTTGTCACCTTAAATAGTAAGTTATATGCCTTCTGGGAATGGTTTTTCTCTAGATAGTTCTCATTGATTAGTTCAGCTCTGTTGTAATAGTCGCTGATGCTTGAACAGGGAAACTGATACACTGCTTATGTAAGAATAGTTATGCTGAGTTAATGAAACAAGTAAAGCTTATGAGTGGACTTCTCGCTTGTCATTTATCTCTTTCAATTCATGCTTGGTTTGCCAGCTCTAATATCTTAAAACGTTTGCTGTCACAGGCCCAACATCTGATGGTTCCTATGCAAAATACAAAGTAGTAATGCGCACTGCCTTCAACAAGTTCCGGATCCCATTCAAGATGTTGCTCGAGTGCTGATAACAAGGGAACCAACATTATGGGTACTTTTCATCCTCCTGTTCGTGCAGACAATTATTTTATAATATGGTTTTGTATATTTGGTTGTTCTTTAAATAGTCATTCTTTGGAATTGAGTGACTATTCAAAGAAATACTGTAATTATTAGTGTTTATTGTAGACTTTGCCACCCCTGGGCTAGGTTGTTGTAACATTTGATAAGACATGGTTAGAAAACATCCCATTTTATTGTTCCCTTTAATTATTATTTTGGACAATGTAAGGATTAATGTTCCATAGTATTTCATAATGCTGAATTTCATAGATTACTATGGTACCTCTTTGTCCATTTGGTAATTTTATTTGGAAAGCTCTGTCCTTGGATTATACAGATTACTGACCGTTCTTTGACTTGCTGCAATTTGCCAAAGGTCCCCTCATGTAGGTATTGATATTGAAGCTGCCAATTCTGTACCACACGCAGCTGTGCCTGTAATCTCTTAGCCTCATCATAATTGTTCGGTAATGATTCAGTTACAATAAATTTTCCTGCAATTTTTTTCCAATATGATGTTGCATCAAATAAGTGCATGTATGCATACTTATTATTCATGCCTTGCCCTAAGTTAAAAGAGTCCATCGCAATCACTCTGCTACTAGTTTGATGTTGCAATAAAATATTGAGGGCAATAACTTTCTAATGCAATCATTTTCATAGTTGTTAATCTTCTGTGCTACTTGTTTTTATTTATGCATAGCTTTTAAATATTATCGGAGATGATTAATAATTGTTCTGGTAATTAGTGGGTTATTCTTATTTGCCCAATGCGCTCAGTACAGTCCAATTCAAAGCTCCGCTGGCTCTGGCTGTAGCTTATGTGCGCCAAAAGTCCACGTTAAAGTAAATTGGCTTTTGCGTGTGCCAGCATTGGCCGTTTTTTTCTCCTCAACGTACTGGAAAATGGAATGCTGCGGGGCACTTTTTCTTATTTCTTCCTCTCCCTTGAATTTCGTTTTATTGGCTAGAAAAAATCAAATCATCCGGCAAAAATTGGAAATGCATTGCGGCTTTGGACACCCACCCACCTTTCTTGCTTTTAGATTGTCATAAAAAGCGGGACACTTCTCGCCACATCGAGACACATTCTCTCTCTTTGGTTTTGCATTTCCGGTCATTCTAGGGTATCATTTTCGTAGTTGTTTTTTATTTTATTTTTTGATTTAATGGTTAGTGTCTTCGTGAATGTGTTAGTAGAAATATTGAGATTAATCACTTTTCAATTTAATCAAAGAATTTACTTCTTTATTCACCTTTTAAAAGAATTAAATCTTATGAATGTAAAGAGTAAGATACAACTCCTTGAATTGTTGTTTTTCATTTCTTATTTATTGTTATTAAAATTTTTATTTGAAAATTATATGGTTTTATAAACACCTTAAATCATTTTTGTTTTAAAAAAAATAAAAATCAACATGTCATTAATTTAAATATTAGAATGTCTTAACTGTTTTTTCACTTTTTTATTTCTTTTTAATTAAGTATATTGCATAAACCCAGTTTTTAGAAAGTAAGAGTAACAAGCCTTCACTGATATACAGTAATATATTTTTGGTGAAATTATAGTTATAATATTATAAAATTATAAATTTATAATTATAATTTATTATTGATGTGTTATTAAATAAATGTGATATATTATTATTTATTTAATAATTAAATATATGTAATTTTATAAGTAAATTTTTAAATAAATAAAATTAATTATATAATGATAGTAATTATATTATTTTAGCTTTTTTTAAAATTTATTATTATTTGTTTTGTTTAGCCAAGAATATTAATTCTCCATTTCCATCTTAAAACAAATCGAAAAATTTCCGCAACGCACAAGCGTAGAAACAGAAGAAAACTGAAACCCCAAACAGAATCCAATCCAAGATTAAAATAATGATACTTCAAAGATTTTCCTTTCCCGTCCCGCACTCGGTGGCCAAATGGTCATCCCTTGCGAGAGACGTGCGTAGGACTACATGAACTTGGGTTCAATCCCAAGTCCCCGTTCTCCTTACCCAAAAAAAAAAGATTTTATACTGTTTAAAAAAAAAAAAAAGATTTTCCTTTCCCACCCGACTTGATCCTTGATTTTCCTCGGAAATTTTCGTGCACGAGGCGGTGGAAACCTAAAACCCACAGTACATCAATCGACGGCCCAAAAACTCTGAACCCCACGAAACGTTCGATTCCGAATCAATTTCCATCTGTACGCAACAACGTAAAATGTAATACGATCCCCGATACACACGCAAACATACGATTGTGCCTTCCATCAGTAGAAAACGAGCTCCGAACAATTACTTTCCTTCACGGTTATCTCCTTTCTCTCTATTTCTGTCAATACTCATCGTCATATTCATCAATCACGGAAAATTGAAGAGGACGACGAGGAAGAAAGAAAATCATATCTGTACGTCTAAACCCTAGATTGAGATTTACAGCTCTTGGAAACATCCTTAACTCAAATTAGGTACTCGTTAATCTTAAATGAAAACGAAAATTCTGCTTCCAGAAACATGATCGTAGCTTTTTATTCTGCCTCTGATTCTATTTTGTATTTCATCTTTTTTTTTTTTCTTTCATTTTCGTTTCTCTTTTCTCACTGATTGTTTATTTTTTTATTTGGTTCGTGTGTGATGAATCAGTGATTATATCAAAAACAATTGTTTCCTTCCTCCTTTGCTGCTTAAATTTTTTTTTTATTTTTATTTTTGCCTTATCTTAGTTTTTAGCTGAACCTGTGATCATAAAACTATCAAGATAAGAATGTTGGACTAGAAATTTGATGAATATGGGTTTTCCTTTTTTTTTTTTTTTTCAAGGATTTTAATGTTCTGGGGCTCGGATGGTTTGAGAAATTTCTGTGAAAGCAATGATTTTTACACTTTTTTTTTTTCTTGTGATGTAATCTTTTCAGTGTCATAGGAGCAAATTGTTGTTTGGATTCTTTGTTGATAGAGCTGAAGGTAGAATGTCAATGGGAAATCGCGGGCAGAAACGCTCGGAGATGGGTGATGAATTGCCGGCAGATAAACGTCCCTGTAGTTCATTGGAGTTTAGACCAAGTTCTTCGAACTCATCAGCGCAAACCCAAGTGCATTCCACAAATTCTACACCTCAAACCCATGACGCTGACATGGACGCTTTCTCGTCTGACTCAGATGGAGAACAGGACAAGGATTCACCATATGGGTCTTGTGATTCTGATGATGCAGAGCCAAGAAGGCACATCATGCTTCGTGATTATCAAAGACGGAGATCCTCTAGTGATCATGGGAAATTAAGTGGCATTTTGTCAAATTTGGATGTAGATAATGATCCATCTGGGCAGTTGGCTGCACTAACCGAGCTTTGTGAAGTGTTGTCATTTGGTACAGAGGATTCTGTTTCTGGCTCTGTGGCAGATTCCTTATCTTCGCTTCTTGTAAAGCTAGCGAAGCATGAGAATAATGCAGAGATAATATTATTGTCTATAAGGGCTATAACATATCTATGTGATGTGTTTCCTAGATCATCTAATTACCTTGTTGGGCATGAAGCTGTCCCAGCACTTTGTCAAAGATTGTTGGCAATTGAGTACTTGGATGTAGCTGAGCAGGTATCTCTAGTAGTGTAATTGAGGATTTTATTATGCAAGTGAAGAGTGCTATGCAGCATGCATTTATGTTGTATTTGTTGTTTATATGTAGTGTTTGCAAGCATTGGAGAAAATATCTCGTGAGCAACCACTTGCTTGTTTAGAAGCTGGGGCTATCATGGCTGTTCTAAATTTTATTCATTTCTTCTTACCAAGTGTACAGGTAATGGAATGTGGCATTTGTTCTTATGGTTTGTTCCACATGTTGTTAGCTAGACTTAGAGTTGATATCCAAAAGGCTGTGGGTAGCCTAAATACTTTTGGTAATTTTCCTTTTATCTTTGTCAATCAGAGAGTTGCACTTTCAACTGTAGTGAACATATGTAAGAAACTTCCTTCTGACACTCCTTCAAATTTAATGGAAGCTGTTCCAATATTATGTGGTCTTCTTCGACATGAGGATCAACAGGTTTGAGTTGCTCTGTTTAGCTTTTGTTGATGACTTCTTTAATAGGTTAACTACTTTATAAACTTAACTGCTTCTGCTTTGCTTACATTGTCCAGTTGGTAGAAAGTGCAGCCATTTGCTTGATTAAGATGGCAGAGCGGATGAGTCACTCTTCTGATATGCTAGATGAACTTTGTGAAAATGAGCTGATTAATGAAGTCACTAACCTCATCAACTCAAATGGCCGAACTACCTTATCCCAGCCTATTTACAATGTGTGCATATTTCCTTCTCTCCATGGTTGAGCTATGTGCTTCAAAGTGGTGGTTTGACTCCTACATGTTTATTGGCAGGGTTTAATTGGATTACTTGGAAAACTTTCTTCTGGCTCGTGTGTGGCTTTCAAAAGACTGTATGAGCTAAATATAAGCAGCATGTTGAAGGATATATTATCTACTTATGACCTCTTGCACGGAATATCTTCCCCACATCTGGTCCATGGCAATTGCAATCAGGTTTGCATCATTAGACTTAACCAGGAAGAAAAAGAGCAGAAACATGGTCTGTTTCAAATTATGAACCTTTTATTTTATCTATGGAATGTAATAACAAGCATGGTTGGGGAGAAGAACATGAGATGAATTGTTGCCTGTTCTATATTTTGCATACTTATGTATCTATAGAGTGAAAAGAAATATGTGTTTAAAATTTCTGGAGAATCACATGCATGTGAGGAATGCATAATCATACAGACTGCAGGGATCCAGCATTCCTGTCCTTAATTTCTTCTGGTTCATGTGGTGCCTAGAAGTAGTACAAGACAGTGAGGGAGACTATTAGAGCTACAATAGGGCACATGATTTAGAAATCCCCTTACTGAACTTCAATGCAGTTGGGGAAAATGCAGGGGAATGAATTTATCTTATACTCAAGGGGCTTTAAGTTGATGCTAATTTGGTTATGAGTGTGGTGTTGCGTGCTGGTTTCTCCTATGATGCTAATATTGAGGGTGTTAGGCAAAGCATAAAAAGCATTTGCTTTAAAAGAAAAATTCTCTCACAAATTTGAAATTTTATTTTAGGTAAATTAAAAAAATTGGCTTATCAAGTAGTTTTTAAGCAAATTTTGAGAACGCTTGGATGTGTAGCTTTCTAGTTCTAATATCTGCTTTTTAATATTTAATAATGGGTGTTATAACCTTAGAAAAAGGGCCATGGGTCATTTTTGCTATACTTTGATTGTTCTTCTCACAGGTACATGAAGTTCTAAAGTTGCTAAATGAGATGCTTCCTCCATCAGCAAGAGATCAAGGCAATCAACAGATTTTGGACAAAGAATCCTTTTTAGTTAGTCGCCCTGATCTACTACAAAAGCTTGGAATGGATATACTTCCAATTTTGATCCAGGTATTGTTCCTATTATATAAAGATGTAATTGCTGTTCCACATTCTTGCAGATGAAATTGCCATTTGTTCTCCTTTCAGTAGGCCAATGCTCTATGCTTTGTCTTTCATGTAGGTGGTTAACTCTGGTGCAAATATATACATCTGTTATGGCTGCCTATCTGTTGTAAGTAAGTTGGTTTATTTGAGCAAATCTGACATGCTCGCTGACTTGTTTAAGAGTGCCAACATTTCAAGGTAAGCTTCCTTTTTCTAAATATATATTTTTTAAAAACAGAATTAGGAATGGATCATGTATAGATTTTAATGAGATCTTATGGTTTATCTGGATAAAATGACAGTTTTCTGGCTGGCATATTTACTCGTAAGGATCACCATATCCTGCTGTTAGCTCTACAGATTGCTGAGATGATCCTCCAAAAGCTTTCCGATGTTTATTTGAACTCTTTTATCAAAGAGGGTCTGTTCTTTGCCATTGATGCTCTCTTAACACCTGAGAAATGTTCACAATCAATGTTTCTGGTGAATGGTGGCTTCCATCTGCCATCTGATTCAAGTCAAAAGTCTTCCGGAAGAGAGGTCCTAAAATGCTTATGTTATGCTTTTAACGCTGGACCTTCTCACTCAGCATCAGAAACAGGAAATTGCAAGATTGAAAAAGATTCTGTTTGTAATCTTGCAAAGCAGATTAAGACCAATTACTTTGCTCCAGACTTATTTGATTCTCAGAAAGGGGTGACTGAGATTCTTCAAAATCTTAAAGAACTTTCACATGCCTTGAGTGACTTGATGAGCATGCCTATTAATGGGGATACCCCAGATCAAAATCAAGAAAAGTTTTCCTCTGTATTGCACCAGATCATGGAGAAGATTACTGGAAGAGAACCTGTTTCAACTTTTGAATTTATTGAAAGTGGAATCCTGAAGTCACTAGTAAATTACCTATCTAATGGTCTGTATCATGGTGATAAAGTGGAGCTTAATGGTGTAAACAGTCATTTGTGTGTTCTGGGAAAGAGATTTGAGGTGTTTGCAAGGCTGCTTTTGTCTTCTACAGATTTCCTCATTGAGGACTTGCCTTTGTTAGTGATAACACAAAAATTACAAAGCGCTTTGTCTTCTTTGGAAAACTTCCCTGTTGTTTTAAGCCATGACTTTAAGCAGAGACACTCATATGCTACTGTCCCAAATGGACACTCCACAACATATCCTTGTTTTCGAGTTCATTTCCTTAGGGAAGAAGGGGAGACATGTTTGTGTGATTATTCTGAACATGCTGTGACTGTTGATCCTTTTTCTTCTTTGGATGCCATTGAGAATTTTCTGCGGCCTAAAGTTTTTGAAAAAAGAATGGAACACGTGGAAACAGAAGCTCAGACTTTGGAGCAGCAGATGGATTATCAATCTCTTCATTTACCAGTGAATGCAAACTCTAGTCAAGGCGAGAGTTCAGGCTTTGTGGAGACTGATAATGATGGCACCTCCATTAATTTGCCTGAGATGCAGGTGATCCATGTCGTTGGTTGACTCTCCAATAGTCTATTTGTTCAAAGATTTTTCATCTTTTTCTATGTTTGTTATGGGAATATAAATTTTGGGGCTTCAGTTGTTTTTGTCATGCTTTCCTGCAGGAAGAAGAGGTTAAGTTGCCAGAGTCTGCATCTGAACAAGTAGTGCATTTAAGTCAAATGGACCATGGCCAGACAACGACTTTGGATGAAACTGATGTTGTAAGTAGTTGGGAATGTATGGTATAAGCTGTTTGAGCAAATTATTTGCATATTTTTCACTCTTCTTGTTGACCTCTTTTCCTTTTGTGAGGGCTGCTTCTATTTCTCTCCTGTAACATACTTTACCTGTCCTCACCTGGCCTCAAATTGTTCTTTTTCATTTTTTTCAGGGCTTTGCAGTGCAAGAACAAAAATTTCCTGCAGAATCAGATGTCAATGCAGAAATTCAGTCCTGTTCATCTGGTGACAATGAAGATGTTTCACCACAGTTGACACTTTTCCTAGAAGGTCATAAACTGGACCAAACTTTGACATTATATCAGGCAATTCTTCAACAACAAATAAGATCAGAAACTGAAATGATTACTGGGGCGAAGTTGTGGAGTAGAGTATACACAATTACTTATAGAAAATCTAAGTGTAGTGATCCTCAAAAGAATAAATGCTTAAGTCAGAATTCCTCTGTTTCAGCTGAAGTTGATCCCTTAGTGCAGAATACTGCCTTTTTGCCCAGAATGTTCCCTTGCAAACTTGCTTCTGGTTTTGATAAGTCTAGTCCTGTTTATGACATATTGTTTTTGCTTAGAAGTTTGGAAGGCATGAACAAGTGCTCATTTCACCTTCTTTCTTGTGAAAGAATACATGCATTTGCTGAAGGAAGACTGGATAGCCTGGATAATTTGAAGGTATTAGTTCATTCAGTGCCACAAAACGAGTTTGTTAGCAGTAAGTTGACAGAAAAACTAGAACAACAGATGCGGGATTCTTTTGCAATGTCCACTGGTGGTTTGCCTTTCTGGTGTAATCAGTTAATGGTTTCCTGTCCCTTCTTATTTAGTTTTGATACACGATGTAAGTACTTCCGGCTAGCTGCATTTGGTCCAAGGAAAGTTCAACCTCGTCCAATGCTTAATAACAATTCAGGGGGTTCAAGTGACAGGCAACTTTCTCCAGGGAGTTTGCCTCGTAAGAAGTTTTTGGTTTCACGGGACCAGATTCTGGAGTCTGCTGCCAGAATGATGGACTTGCATGCCCGTAGTAAAGTACTGCTTGAAGTGGAATACAACGAAGAAGTTGGCACTGGTCTTGGTCCCACTTTAGAATTCTATACCCTTGTTAGTCATGAATTTCAGAAGCCTGGCCTTGGCATGTGGAGAGATGATCACAGTTCATTTTCCATGATGAAAGCCTACTGTGTTGGGAATTCTGGAATCCTGATAACTCCTTTTGGACTTTTCCCTCGTCCATGGTCACCTACATCAAATGCATGTGATGGGATTGAGTTCCCTGAAGTATTAAAAAAATTTTTTCTTTTGGGGCAAATTGTGGCAAAGGCTATTCAAAATGGAAGGATACTGGATCTTCCCTTCTCCAAAGCCTTCTATAAACTTATTCTTGGGCAGGTATTTTACCAGATTAAATTTTAGATTCTGTACTTTTCAAAAATATTTAAGTCCATGTTAATTTTTGATGGGAGATACTCTGTCCAGCCTTTATTTTTTATTTTTGGGATACTCTCTTCAGCTTTTAATTCACATTGGAATGGGCTTGTTTCTGAATTTTTCATAGAATATTTAATTTCATACACTAGAGAAATTAAGATTCACACTTTGTTTTTGTAGGACCTTAGTCTGTATGACATCCAATTATTTGACCCTGAGCTTGGTAGGACACTGCTAGAGTTTCAGGCTCTTGTTGGTAGGAAAAAAATTTTGGAATCCATGTGTGAGGAAAACTCAACATTACAATTGGACTCATGCTTCCGGAACACTAGGATTGAGGACCTCTGTCTGGACTTTGCTCTTCCTGGATATCCAGATTATGTTCTTTCTGATCATGATTATAATACTGTAAGTTTCATATAATACAATTGGATTCTACTTCTCATGATATCTGCTAGTAGCAGTCCAGATTTGATTTGTATTTTTTATGTCATGTTTACAGGTCAATTTTTCTAACTTGGAGGAATATGTTAAGCTTGTTGTGGATGCTACCATAAAAAGTGGAGTTTCCAGACAGGTTGATGCTTTTAAATCTGGATTTAACCAGGTATGCCCCGTGGGATATTGTATCCCTTTCTTTCTGATAGCTTGTAATATCTTTCAATCCTTTGTTATTCTACTTGGATAGGATAATTCTGTATCGATTCAATTTTGTTCCACTAACTTTAATGTATGTTTATTATTATTATTATTATTATTATTATTATGAACACATATTTTAAATTTAATTTAATTTTTTTTAAGGAGAAAGAAGTAAAATGGCCATGCTAATCTTTCCAACATTTCCTTTAGAATATAAGCTTAGCCTAAATAAATATAATCACACTTGTTTTTGTAATCGCAATGCCTAAAGTCCTAGCATGCCCTTAGAGTTTCTTGTGAAAAAAATAAATATAACTCACCATACTGGTGTTGGTTGGTGCTTTCTGCAGCACATTCTAAGCAATAGTTACTTTTATGTTTGTTATGGGGAGGTTCTTCAGGACAATTTAGTATTGATCTTTTATTCAGTCAAAACTGACCCTCCATTTTGTCATAAGTGGAGAAAATGTAAATGGTGATATTTTCCCTTCCACCTATCTATGTGGTTGTCTTCTCAGGTTTTTTCAATAGAGCACCTCCAAATTTTTACTGAAGAAGAGCTCGAGCATTTACTCTGTGGAGAACATGACTCTTGGACTGTATGTATATCTATCACTTGCTTGATTGATCTATTAGTTTTGGGGACAATGAGTAGCTTGACTATGTTATTTTTGGTAAATATGACCCTGACTATTTTTTTTCCAAGCAGATTAATGAACTTTTGGATCATATCAAGTTTGATCATGGATACACAGCTAGCAGTCCTCCAATTATTAGTGTTAGTATTAATTGCATTCCTCTGGAATTTAATTTTCGGCTTCAATCTCTCAAGTTTTGATCCTCCTTCATCCACTGCTATTTCAGTTACTGGAAATCATAGAGGAGTTTTCCCCTGAACATAGACGAGCATTCCTGCAGTTCGTGACTGGGGCACCTAGACTTCCTCCAGGGGGGCTGGCATCCCTACATCCAAAATTGACAATTGTCCGTAAGGTTTGTACCAACTGAACATTTGATTTTCAATGTTGCATGTAAGCTCAATCAGCCATCTTTTATTCATTTCTTTATCTTTTTGGTGTTTCCAACAGCATAGTGGCAATTGCGCAGATGCAGACCTACCTAGCGTGATGACTTGTGCCAACTACCTGAAGTTGCCACCTTATTCATCAAAAGTGTCTTTCCTTCCCTTTCTATTCAGATTTGTATTATATCTTTTATCCTCGATAATGTGGCACAGATTTCTGAATGGCAATTTTTCTTGCAGGAGAGAATGAAAGAGAGGCTCTTGTATGCCATAAGTGAGGGGCAAGGCTCGTTCCATCTTTCGTAGTGCTTGCAGGTACATAACTCGTAAATTTGTAAATTACTAGGAACATGATAGTGGTGTAGATAATATGGGGTGGCAAGAGATGGTGGTGCATTCGACGGTTAAAGGAGGAGCAGATTGTCGGAGGGGACAAGAGGAAGCTCCTGTCATCACTGATTGATATTTTGGTTGAATGTATAAAAATGGGTGGAGATATGGAATAGGTTTTTTAGGTTCAAGTTTGGGGAAGCTGTACAGGGAAAAAGTTGGTGAAAAACTCAAATGGGTGTTCTTTTCGTTCTGCATTCATGACTTGAAGCTATATGTACAGAATTGGTTGTTACACAAAAAACACTCATTAGCTGCAAAAGAAGGTTGTGACTTGTGAAATATAATGTGTGGAGAACATA
>BPVZ01000085.1:1119762-1130910 GCA_020521535.1 Rubroshorea leprosula
TTTTTTTTTTTCAATTTTTTTAAGTACTCACAAATTATTTCATGTATTCATATGTATGATTAAAACTTCCCCTTGACAAATATAATTCATTGATATTATTTCCATCAAAATGACAATAAAAAATTCAAACATATGTTCTCAAATATAGTTTCATCCATCCTCAAAACATGAACTAACCTGTGTTAGGTAAAGTTACCATGCTACCTGTCTTCATTTCTGGGGAATATAGAAGGCAAAAAAATTAAAAATGCAAAATTGCAACTTGCAAAACCAGGCATGCCCTATAAATGTAATATTAAATTCATGAAGTGTTGCAGTTTTAAGGCATTAAAGAGAGGAGATCTTTTTAAACATTGTGGGTGAAGAAGATTAACCTGCATTGTTTAACTCAAATCTCAATATTGAAAGCATTGTCACAAAAATTCTATCTCTGTTCACACCAATGTTATGAAGAAAAAAAACTGTGTATCGCGTTTTTGAGCATTCAATATTCGCCGAGGGAGTAGTTCTCATCTTTTTCTTTTTTTTTTATAGAAAAAGAAAGTCATGAATTTCGATATATATATATATATATAATATGATGGATGTACTGCAAAAATCCAAACTTCATTTTTTGAAAACTTTTGAACTTATTATCAAATATAACGAAAATCATTAAATTTTGGAATAAATTGATTAAATTGAGATATTGGAGTTCACTAAATAAAAATAATGCCTCTGTGTACAAGAAGAATAAAGTTGATAGCTAAAAATTCAATTTTAATGACCAGTAAGAATCCAAAATACTTTTTATGTATATATGCAACAAAGTTTATATTTACTGCACTTCTTATTTATACTAAATATCTTGTGCAATTGAATCTAATTTAATTTAATCTTGTGCAAACCAGTGGTACAGAACGAGGGTTTCTGATAGACTCTGTTTGAAGACAGAACGTTGCAGCAGCTTAGATGAACTCTAACCTAGAAAAGAAGCAATACATATGTATAGGAGGGAAGATGAATCTGTGTACTGGACTGATCTACTATAATTATCCCAATTTGTGTTTGCTGTTGGGTTTAGTTTCTAACCAGTTTATTTTTGACAGAATTTTGGGACCCAGAAACAAAAATTAATCTTTTTTGGGTTAACCAAGTCAAGTAGTTGAAGATCTAAAGATTAAGTTTCATAATGTGTAAGTTTTGAATTTGAGATTGTGAAAATCAAGAGGTTTTGATAGTAAAAATGTAAACATTTTAAAATAAGTAACTTAATAATATAAGGTGTTTATTGGGATTAATTGAGTTTTTCTTTATAAGGAGTTTTATTGAGATTTTTTAACAATAAATCTTTAATAATTTTATTGATTCAATTACTTGATCAACGATCAATATAATTTATTTTTTTATGTGATTATTGTGAAAATTTATCTTCACATACATTTTTGTAAATATATGTATCTCCATACTTAATTATCATCAGCATATTTATAATAAGACATTGATAATCATTCTATTAAAGTACATTAGTCATCTTCACATTAACTCAGTGAAATGTTAATAGCTCACACAAATTGATCACAATAAATGGACTTTCACACATGTCTTAATAAATCAACATGTTCTATTAAATTAATATATATCACCAATTAATGGTAGCCCTAACCCACACAAATGAAAATTTTCTATATCAAACCCAACCATAAAATAATTCTAATTGATTAAAGCTATCATTCCTAAGTTCTTTTCTGATAATCCTTTCCTTTCAAAAACCCCTTCAAACATGTGCTCACAGGCCTCTAATGTGGAAACGAATTAAGGCTCAAATCTCCAAGGGACCCATTCCAAGTTCTTTAAGCTACTTAATCAGAAGGACGTAGGATACCAGATGACATCCATGATTCACCCCATTATCCAAACCTTGGCTTCTTTCTCCTTGAAGGGCCAAGAGTGAAACACCATTGACGTCCAGTCCACAACCTTGAATCTGCCTACAGGAATTAGGAATTTCACCAACAGCATCACCCATTTGTCCATATCCAGCAATAACACCTCATCCTGCAATGGAGGCTGTTATTGTCAGTGAACAGATCGAAAATCAAGAAAAATTACAGTTTAACAGAAGACCACTCACTTTTTCCTCTATGAACTTGTTTCCATCATTTGGTACAACAGTAGCAATCCTTTTCACCATCTCAATGTTCAAATCTAAGACCTTTTAACTTAGAGTCTTTAGCTTAGCTTTCACCAGTTGAGAAACTCTTAAGTTAAAGAAAGAGACCTCATACATACAAGATGTGGGTTGAAACAGATAGCTTGCATTGTCTGCTCCAAACCCAATATTGACAAATATTGTCACGCCGTGCATAAATGTGCAATGATAACTCATGCGCATTGTGTTCAATATTTGTTAGGCTGGTTCCAGCGCCATTTTCATGAGGAAAAAATTTGTTATGAATTTGTTTATATAAAATGATGGATTAGATACAGTGTGAAATTTGAAAAAATCTTTGTACTTATAACAATATATCATATAGAAATGAAATAATTTAAGATGTTGGAGTTTACTAAATAAAAATGCTTGAAATTTGCTTTATCATGTAGAAGATAAAAATGAGAGCATCTAACCTCCTAACAAGAATACTAAATTGTAAAATACAATTATTTTCTTGTTTTTAACGGCAATAGAGTTTAATTTATTATTTGCTGATTTGAGGTGATTTAATTACTTTTTGAGATAAGAAACTGCCATTCACTTTGAATTTAAAAATTCCATCACCTCGACCGGATCAGAGAAAACAACAATGTCGAATCAGGCCGCCCCTTGCCTTGAAAGAATTCACACGCGGCCACCAGCTTTCCCAAAATAAGGGGAGATCCGCTGCTTACTGCTCACGGAAACATCCGACCTTATGGTCAAGTCGTCCGCAAGACTCGAGTAAAACAAAGGTAATTGAAAATCAAAAAAATTACTTTGCTGGTTCAATACAAAAACCGAAGGATTGATTAATACTTGTTCACAAAAGGTCCTCATCCATAAAAAGCAACATTTCGAGTTCTTTAAACATACTACTATCAAAAGGCAGTAGGTGAAAACATCCTCTCCATCACCCAAATTTAAGATCTTGGCTTCTCCTTCTTCTCCTTGAAGAGGGCTAAAAGCGAAACACCAGAGACCTTCACAACCTTGAATCGGACTCCAGGAATATCACCAACGGCATGACCCTTTCGTCCAAATCCAGCAATCAACACCTCATCCTGCAACCAAGGACGTTGTTATCAATGAACAGATTAAAAAAAAAGAAAAAAAGAAAAAAAAAAAAGGAAAGAAAGAAGAAGAAGATGATCATACAATTTAATAAAAAACAACTCACATTTTCCTCTATGTAGTTTAAGCAACCATCATTTGGAACAAAGGCAGCAATCTTCTTTCCATTTTTGATCAGTTGAACTCTAGCACACTTTCTAATAGCAGAGTTAGGCTGCTTCGCCTCAATACCTCTGCATTATATACCACAATTAGTAATTGGTTCTAAAATGCTTTAATTGACGACCTAACAAAAGAAAGTACAAGAATTAAAGGATCTTCTGGTCTTACATCTTCTCAAGGACAATGCCTTTGGCATGTGAAGAACCAGCAAAGGGCTTCTTCCATTCATTACCAAGATGGGACTTTTTGTAAGACTTGTCAGCCCACCTTTGCCTCCTGCGATGGGATTTCAGCTTGCGTGCAGCTCCCATACCACGTGTCTTCCTGAAAGATTTATTTGTCAGACCATTAACAAAGTTACAGAAACAATTCAGAATGAACCTTGAAAAGTTAGTTTTACCATCTTGGTGAGTGTTCGTGCTTAACTACTACATTCTTGTTTTCATTTTTTTTTTTTTCTATTTTCTCTTACAATTTCCTATAGATTGAAATTGCACATCAACTTGATGTGAAAATGGATTTTTTTAACCTCTCAGGAAGCTATATTAATCATTAAAGCAGTTAAATTTGCAGTATAGCCATCCAATGACAAGATTTGATCAAGGACAAAAACCTCTAAATTAAAATGCTTAGCTTCTAGCACACACAAAAATAATTGTTAAACCTAAACCAAGGGGGTTAGCTAGAATCTAGATTTAAACAAAAGAAAAGCAGTTCTTGGGTCATAATCTGTATAAGGGCAGCACCAGTATTCAAATCTAATAGGAGCATAAGAATCTCTCAAAACTTTCTGAGACATGAATGTATAATTTGAGAGAGATTGATCTCTAAATCCAATGGTAATACCATGCTTACTGCATCCCTTCAGCCAAACTGACTTGGCCCAGTTTCATAAAACACCCAAACGGACATTTTTCGATTTGGAATCAAGAAAAGCAAAAAGTTCACATTCGAGCCTAATACAACAATAATCAAGCTCAACTAAACCGAGTTCACCATTTTCTAAAAGCTCATAGCCGCATCAATAAACTAAAAGATCTAATCTTCATCTCTTTTCCCGCAACTTCATGGACACCCATACAGATAAAACAAACAAGCTGTAAAATTAACACGGGATCCAAAACCCTAGATTCGATTCATCTCGTGAGTAGAAACAGCTTAAACACTGTAAGAAAATTCATGGATAACACTTGTACGTAATCAAATCTAGAAAAACAAAGTAATGGAAGATTATGAGGGGAGATTCATACCCCATGGTGGCTGAGTTGAGTTCTTCGACAGGAAGGAGGGTTTGTGATAGACTCTGTTTGAAGAGAAAAGATGCAGCCGCCTTCGTTAAACCCTAACCCTAGAAACGAGGAGGTGACATATATATAGGAGAGAAGATGATTTTGTGTACTGGACTGGGCTGATATAATTGGCCCGATTTGGTTTACCTGTTGGGTTTAATTTCAATCTATGAGACTTAGAATCATAAACCATCTTATGTTTTTTGGGTCAAACTTGCCCCAAAAAAAATCTTTTCATCTAAATATATAAAGAAAATTGTTAATGTTTGTCCGCTTTACTTTTAAAAAAAATTAGAAGGAAAAAAAATTAAAAAATATCCTAATTCATGCTTTAAAAATAAGATTTTTTAATTTTTTTTAATATGTATTTATTAAAATGACGTAATTTTGAAATAATATTCATCATAATCTTTAGGAGGTAAAATAGATAAACACTATTCTCATAAAAAAATTATATATAAAAAAAATTCATAAACTCAAGCTTTTATCATCCCTAGACTTCTCTTTGAAGAACTTTTCAGATTTTTTTGAGAAAGTTGTCTTAGTTTTTATACATAGAATGTTTTATTTGCCAATGAAATTAAGGAAAAATGAAGTGGTTGAAGACCTAAAGATTAGGCCGTACAATCTATAAGTTTTGAATTTGAAGATGTTAAAGACTAGTTGGCATTAAAAATGTCAACATTAAAGATAAGTTGGATATAAATTATTGATGGGTTGGAATTGGACTAGCTTTTCCTCAAGAGTTAGTTTTATCTAGATTTTTTAACAACAAATCTTCAATAATCTTACTGACTCTAATCACTCACTCTACCTTATCATTATTATGTTTTTCAATGTGATTGTTGTGAAAATTGATTGTCAAACGTTGTCGACCCATCATTGTGACAAAGACAATGTTAGCTACAAAGATGATCAACATCACAGGGGCAAATGAAAAACTGAAATGATGATGTTTAGTACTTATGTAACATGCTGCAGCGATACACATTAGCTAGGCAATCCTCCAAGGAAATTCCATTACAAGAACTTGAAATGTTCTTTTGATATATTCATGGATCACCTGCTCAACCTTCATAAGGATACTGTCAATGTGGTAATGACTTGAATGCTAACTACGTCATAACAAAAATGGAGCCTTCTCCAGAAAATGATTCAACATTCATAGGATCAAAGCCACCAGTAACATAACAGACGAAACAAAACTTAACAATGTCAGTTTTCCCATTATACAATAGTTTGCAGAGGGTATCATAGCATTTCTAGACATCCTTGATAATATTGAAATTCTCAATAAGAACCATGCTAAGTACCTGTCAAGAATGGGATCATGCGCATTACGTAGAATGAAAAACCATCAGAACAACTAAATTTTAGTGAGAAATATAACATACCGAATTCTCCATCTACTTCTGGCCTTTTTTCCATAACACACCTATCTTTTTCAACACATTGGCATTCTTCTTCTTGGGTGAGTCATCGTCCATGTCTTCAGAGTAAGGTGAACCTATGTTGCCAGTTATGGATATGTGGTTGCTGTCAAGAGACATAGTTCTCTCTGCATATTTTCCATTGTTTCCAGTAGAAAGCATAGCAGCAGCTGCCTCAGCTGCCTTTCTCCACTGGTCTGCCTGCACCTTTAATCTCCGCAACTCAGCCTCCAATTCTGTATTTGTTGCCTGGGCTGCATCAAGCTGTTCAGTCACACGTGCAGCTCTTCTGCTACTTTTGTCGGCTTCCTCTGTTAGATGGCCAAGTTTCATTAAAGCTTCTCGCTCTGCAGCCTTTGCTGCTTCTGTCAAAGCAGCAGCCTCATCGTTAACTTTATTACTCTCCATTTGCTTCTTCTCGATCTCCATCTTGAGCTTTTCATTTTGCTCAGTTACAGTCTTCAATTCTGTCTCCTTAACTAACAAACTCAGTTTCAATTCTGCCAGGTTTGCCTCGAACTTCTTCAGCTCCATCTCAAGTTCGGATTCTCTTTCAAGAGGCTGGTTTTTCTCAATCTTTAAATTTAGCCCCTCATTTTCCTCTGAAATACTCTGCAGCTCAGTTTCCTTGTCCATTAGGTTTGCCCTCAACTCTTCTATATGAGCTTTGCTTGTCTTTAATTCAGTCTCCAGTTCTGCCTCTCTCTTACATGACTCTGATTTCATATGTTCCACTTGTTCATAAGCACTTCTAATCTGCAATGTGCTCCGAATATATTCTTCTTGGTACCTGACCTCAGCTGCATCTAATGCAGATCTCAACTGACTAGCTTCAAGTTTCACGAAATTAAGCTCAGTCTTTAGATGGTTTATTTCCTCATTTGTTCCATTCTGCTGTGATACTTTACCATCATCTTTAGGGTCCTCAGAAATTTTGCCACCACCAACAACTAGTTCAGCCTGGAGCTTGCTCACAAGTCCTTCCAATGATCTAACTCGAGCGTTTGACTGCTCCAACTCCAATGATAATAAATTGTAAGCTTCTGCGGTTTTGGCACCATCAGAACGCAACATTTCCACAGTGGCACTTGAGGTAGCCAATTGCATTTGGGTTTCACTCAACATATCAAGAGTTCTGGCTTCAGATTCTCTGCAATCAGTGAGCTCAGACTTCATTTTTTCAACCAGGGAGATAGTTTCAGAAAGTTCTGTTCTCAGTTTCTGAATCTCAGCATATGCAGATTCAGCATGATCAGCTTGGATGGCTTCAGATTCACATGCCTTCTCTAGCTGAACTTTCAGCTTCTGAATTTCATTCATGGCAGAAGCAAAGGTAGCAGAATCCATCGAGTGCTGCTTCTGAAGAGCCTCAAGTTCAGATTGCCATGCTCTATCTCTATCTTGTGAGATTTTTCGGAGCTCTAGAATCCGAGAATCCTCAGAAGCAGAGATCTCCATCAGTTGCTGTTCAGATTCTTCAAGCTTGGCTGACATGGCTGAAAGCTGCTTCTTAGCCTCCTCAGCCTCCTGTTGGGCTTGCCTCTTCAATGACTCAGACGCATTCAGTTGGTCCTTAGCCTTCTTTAGATCCTCTTGGAGTTGAGTAAGATGTGCTTCCAATTCAGCCACCCTACCCGTTCGCTTCTTCTAGAACCAATAGGTCAGGAGAGTGGATATTATCATATTAGACAAGTGATCAACATCTAACACTAACTATTAAGTAGACAAAAATAGAAGAAAATTAAAAAAGGCATAGTAAAGAAATAAAATGCAGGCACATATGCATTCATTTCAGCTGCATTATCTATGAGATTGATCACTGCAGCAAATTCTTTTCCCCAATGTACTTTCCATTTTACAACCAGCTAATTGAGATAGAGTGACTGCAGAATACCTCTGTTGCAGGGCTTCTTGGGGATCTGCGCTCAACAACCTTAGGACTTCCATCTTTTGGTTTCTTGCTTGCAGGACTTGTAGAGGAAACTGCAACAGAATCATTTTTTGGTGACTTCAGCTGACGAGCAGTTCGAGGGGTTCCAGGAGATTTCCTCTGAGGCACTTCCAAAGAGGTTCTGCTGCAAAAATCATAGGAAGAAGACATTGCAAGTAAAACCAGCAACTCAGCTAGACGATAATGAAGCTTCCAGCTTACAGATCAAGAGATGCTCCAATGATTTCTACTTTTATCAATTCCAAAATAAGGGTTAAATAGCAAAAGCTGAAGAAATTGTTCTCTTTACAATAGAGTTGTTGCAAATGAAGCATCCGCATTTACTTGTTACAGCAGACATTTGAAAATATGATAATTGATTGTAAACCAACCACTCTCGGGTCATGGTGACCCCACCCCAAAATTTAGTTTTCATACATTAATTAACGTATTTATATTGACTCCTTGAGTGGTGACATTAAGTTTTAGCAGAATCCAGAATTCAGTGTCTGATCAAGAAAGATAGAGATCAAATGATTCTCATCAGTACAAGTAGAATCAGGATCAGCTCTAGATCTGTACAAGCATGCATTAACTCAAACATAATCAAGCCATATCAAATATTTTCTGTGAAACAGCCTTAAACAAAATAAATGCCAATGCTTAAAATTTATTAGAAGTACAAGTCAATTATTGACAACTAACATTGGGTCCCCAAACTAGATTTTTTCAGGGTGCCCAACCTAGTGATTATACCAAACTCTTAAAACAGATTATTTTAGCTTGAAATCAAAGTAAACAATTGAAAGACAAAGAGAAAAATACAGGTTCATGAAGTACTCATTTATAGAGCAGAGGGATATTACTCGAAGCGGCACATAGTACACCACTAAGTTAAAGGAAATCACGTTAGCCATTAAGAACAATACTCTACAAAACTCTAAATGGAAAAAATGGATAAGAAAGCTGTAAAAGCACTTGACAATATTTGTCTTACCTTGCTTTTGGTGTCTGCATTATCTTTTATATTCTCTTTCTCAGAAAGTGGTTAAAGAGCAAACTACAAAATATGTATCTTCCTCAAAATCCCACCTGACCCACACCACCTGCAATAGTCCAGGGAAATCTTAGGTGGAGAAGCAGCATAAGGGAGAATCTAATATGCAAAGAACAACTAAATAGTTCATAAAGCAGGCCCATCTTTAAGCAGCGTGCGCAAAACCTAACTAACAAACAAACAATACAATCCTTAAAAGAAACTCCACAGAAACTACTCCCACCACCACCAACCAGGACCAAACGACAAAATTTATAAGAAAGAAAAAGTAGAAGAGAAGTTTCGCATCAAATGAATTCATTAAATATGAAACCATCCGCAAATTTATTTTTTCTTCTCCATCCCCCCAAACTCTGCTCCAAAAAGCATTATTAATATCACAAGGGACAAACAGAAACAGGATAAGTGAGAACCATACAAGAAATAGCCCATAATCCTACATGGGGCTGTTTTACTTCAATCATAATTTGCAAATTGGAATTTGAAGAATTAAACCCATGACTAAATAGCTGGGCCTATACAATTACAAACCTCTTGTTCCCATTTTCTGCTGAAAAATTAAGCTAGAGTTCTTCATTTTCCATGGACCCCCAAAAAAAAGTCTCAAAATTTTCTTCCCCAAATTTTGTTTGCTAAATCAAAGAGGAAAAAAAGGGGGAAAAAGAAAAGAAAAGAAAAGAAAAAGGAAAGACACTGCAACGACCAGGAGTATACCTCCACATAATGAAAATAATTGAGCACACGAAATCATCAAGGGGTGAAGTAGTGCACAAAAGTAAAGATCAGATAGGTAAAAAAAGAACATAAAGAAAGATGGTTTCACAAGATGATCACTGAATGTAATTTTGTTTCATAGAGCCCTTTTTCTATATTAGTAAAATTAGAAGTTTACCGCACCAGTATACAAAAAGCATAAAAATTTAGAGAAAAACAGGATTCTGGAAGTTCAGATCAAAGAAAATATATGGATCAAAACAAAGCCAGAACCAAAATATCATCTGTAAAACGCAATTTAAAACAGCTTCACGTTTTGCAGGGAAAAAATGAAAAAAAGAACAGCTTAAGGTTTTGAGACTTTTGGCAGAAACAGACCTACATTTTCGTTTCTAAGAAGAACCTGACCAGAAAATGAGATTTCTTGGAAAAGAAAGGCAAGAGGAGACATGAAAACAAACAGAAAGCAACAAAAAAAATTGACAACTCCTGAAACAGAACAGGTACTCTCAAACATAAAAATCTCTACTTTCATCTCAAAGTACAGAACAATTTCAAAGAAAAACCAACAGTTATGAAGAATGCATGGTGAAACAGAAATGCTTCATGAAAAATCAAAAAATAAACTTCGGGTTTTTTACCTGAAGGAAGCTAGTTAATCTCTCTGTAGTCGTGCTGGTATTTTTGGGTGTATTTGAAGTAGACTGAAGAAGATAACAGCAGAAAACCCTAGCTCGAAATGGGTTTGGTGAGTTTCGGAGGAGCTGGACCGCGCACAGTTCCCAAGTCTCTCTCTTTCACGGTCACATATACACAGCGCCTTGGGGCAATGTCAGTGGAGAGAGCAAGCAAAGTTTCCTGCTGGGACGATTTTCTATACAGCGGGATGGCAGCATTTTCACGCTCCCTCTTTACGAGTTGACTCACGCGCCATCCTTCCTCACGTGCTGCCATTGGCGTATCAGTGCTGTCAATGGCTCTGCGGCTCTGCCACTGCAAAGTAAAGACCATGGTTACAGAAGATTCCGTTCTTTTACTGTTGGATACAGTTTGAATAATAAAATAATATTTTTATCATAAAAACTTATAAATACGATACAGTAAAATATGAGATTTAAGTTTTTTTTTTTTAAGTTATATATTAAAAATATAGTTTATTTTATAAATTTATTTAAATATTTTTAATAAAATATTAAAATTATATAATTTTTTAAAATTTAATAACATAAACAATATGTATATAAAATAAAAAATATTATACAATTTAAATTATATTAAATTATTTAATATAAATATATTACTAAATGAAAGTGAGTCTT
>BPVZ01000085.1:1146978-1160845 GCA_020521535.1 Rubroshorea leprosula
ATGGCTCATGTCCATGTACAGACAGGCAGAATGCAAATTGACAGGTTTTCTAGGCCCAATACATATGTGGCAGGTTAGATATTTTTTACTCTGCCCTTTATTTTGATTTACTTTCTTTTAATGGCATTACAATGTTATTTCTCATATAGTTTGGGAGGTAACCCTGTCATCACTAGAACCAACAATGAGATTTTGCGTTCGTGTCAGCCAAGAGCCATTCATGTGGTTTCTGTTAGGCATCTTATGATTGACCATCTGGCAGCAACCTCAAATTTCAAGTATTCTGTTGCCTTTTTATCATTGTTGCATAGGCATTGAGTCAACAAAAGGCATCTTACCATAAGTTTTTTAATTTTAATTTAATTGTGAACTTCTGAGCAGGGGATGGATGATCAAGTTGTTCCACCAGCAATGACAGATTACATAAGCCGGCCCCTACCAAGAGCCATCATGCACAAGCTTCCAAATGAAGGCCACTTCTCTTATTTCTTTCTATGTGATGAGTGCCATAGGCAGATATTTTCTACACTTTTTGGAAGTCCTCAAGGGCCTCTTGAACAGGCAGTGAAAATGAGTGAAACTTCCTCGGATGGAGACACTGAAAAGCGAGCGTCAAATGTCGCTTCTGCAAAAGAATGATACAATTCACCACGAATTTACAAAGATTTTTTTTTCTTTGCTCTTTTTGCCCATATTCTTATGTAAATACCACAGGTTGCTCTATAACTCAAGGGAGCGGGAAAGATAGTCTCGAAAATTTCGGACGTTAAGCACTTTTAAGGTGAGATGATACAGGGTGGCAGGCAGAAAATTTAGCAATATACTCTTAACAAGGAGATGCATTCTCACTAGTTTCTCTAAATTCCAAGATTTTGTCCTTTTTTGGTATTGAGGACAGGGGATTCGAACTACGTACCTTAGACCCATGCGTTGTACCTTTAAAGATACAAGTTCAGGTGCTAGTAATATTTTGCCTTTTTAACCCTGCTGGATTAGTTAACGTTGTATTTGGCAGTTATCTGTGTAGAGCAGGACGATAATTAAGAAGCAGGTGATAAACGTCATCTTTCTTGTAAACTGGCCGGAGATATTAATTCTAAAGGGGCATGTGTACCCCTCAAAAGGGCTTCAAGCCGAGACAGTTAATTAGAAACTTCACTTCATTTCAATGTTAGCCATTAGGCTATGGTACCAAATATGATTATATCATCAAGTCCCATTTCTTGACACTAACCTCCATTGAAGGGCAATTTCATTTGACAATTTTAAAATTCCAATCTCATACGTAGTCAATATAAGTAACACAGAGATTTGACAGGCCATCAGGTCCTAAAGAATCAATTCAAAAGACACCCTTTCAGTAATTATTCCATCTTCCGGGGTTTGCTACAGCATTTTCTTGCACAAAATTGCAGAGGGATTAAGCAGAGGAGTAGATCAGTCTTCAAAACTCAGCTTTCCCAGGGGATCTTCAAGTAAATGAAAGGTTAATGCCATCAAAAAGCAGAACCACTTCCCTTGCCTTTCCCAAGCAAAATGTCTTTTGCTTCATTAATTTTGGAAGCCAGGTAATGGCTTCCGCCTGCATCAGGATGGTTTGCAACCATTACCCTCCTATGCGCTTCCTTAACCTTATCTACAGGAGTTGATTCTCTGGTGCCAGACAGAAAAGACAGAAAAGATGGATTCAGGCAGCATATAAATTAGCAAGAGGATGTGAAACACCAGAGATACAAGAAGTCACATGATAGGAAACAATAAGTTACTCAAGCAATAAGATAATATGCATAACCTTACAGAACAAATATCAAAAATGTAAAAACATTTTACTACCAACGAGCAGAGCTCCTAAAACATCAGATAATCATAATGTAACTCACACTTAGAAAGGAATGACCATCACGTTGGATAAATGGAATTTCACATTCTATCCAAAAATCTAAGTATAGCTATCTTCTTCCCCTTCTACCCTTCACACTTTCCTTTCCCTCCCTTTTGTAATGCCAACCAAATAGAGTACTAAAACATGAACCAAGTGAGACTTGGGCTCTTGATTTCAGCAAAACAATTTCATTACACAAAATTAACACATAAAAGCAAGCTTACAAACAATTATCAATCAACGTAGAGAACTTGACACAAATTTCACACTTGAACAAGAGATGTCAACATTACCTGACACCAAGAATCAGAGCTGCTTCTCTCCTCGTCATGGTAGGCTGAAATCCCCCATCATAAAATCTGCGAATTCTAGCCGTTGGTGGTCTTGCCTTGAATGCCTGCCATGCCCGGATGCTATATTTACCAGCATAAGCTGCAGCTGCCACAGCAAGTCCTGCTATAAACGGAGTAGCCTGATTCTTTCCTAGTCAGATGGAGCTCATTGAAATTACTATAGTCATAAGGAGCATTTCTAATACTTAATTTCACTTTCATCACCTTTAATTAAAGATAAATATACACATTTCTATCAACGATTGACAATTTACAATAACAGTTTAGATGACAACCTCTATAATCAAGCATAATAATCATAATTACTGGCATAATAAACAAGAAAAAACAAAGGGGGTTTTAAAAAATAAGATTAAAGCTCAAGACTTTTACAAGAAATTAGGCCAAATATCTATTTACAAACGACGCGAAACCCCAAAATCGGAATCATTTCCAGAATCATAATCCTTAACAAGAAAATAGATTCGCTCTTCTGTTGTGCTTAGATTACAATCCCTAACTTCCAAAGATGTTCGAGAGATTTACAGTAGAAGAAAATAGAACATCGAAAAAGATGGACTCACCATTTATGTAGAGCTCTCTGGGTCTTGAGATTTGTTCCGATAATTCGATTAGGGTTTTGCAGGGAAGTTACAGGGGAATCCTTTGATTTCTGTTTTCCTGGAAATTAATAAACAAAATTTCTTGCAAAAAAAGAAATAAAAGTATTCGAACCACGAAGATAATTGCTCGGGTGATTAATATATAGCAGTTTGTTTTCTTGCTCGACCGTCTCTTTGGACCGCCATTCCATTGACTTGAGATATTTTGTTTTTTTAAATATTTTTTAATGTGAATTACCCAAAGAAAAAACATTTTTTATGTGCAGTTCTCTTTTTTTAAGAAAAATTAATACAACATTTAAAATTTTTTATTAAATAAAATTACTAAATAAAAATATTAAAAAATAAAATTTTCAGTGGTTATTTAAAAGTTATAGAAAAGAATTAAATTGCAAGAAAAAAAAATCAAACAACATTAATTTACTTCCCGGCCAAAAAAAAAAAAAATTTACTACGGTCTAGACTCCAGAGGAATCGAACTGGACCGGACATGATTCGGCGAGCAGCCAGTCGGTCGACTCTGAGCATCCCGCGCACTGTAGCACAGCAAGCAAACCAAGACATGTAAAACGTCTCCTTACTTTTGCTGAGAATTACAAGCGCGAAAAAACAAGCTTAAACCTAACTGATGGAATCAATCCCGGAGCCGGAGGTGGCGAAGTCAGTCATGGCGACTGCTAACGGTGAAGGCTCTTCGTCGATCCCAAAGTCTCCGGGCGAAAAGCCGGTGGTTGTTAGGGTTAAGCGCAAAGCTTCTCAGTCTCCGCTCGATGCTTTCTGTGAGTTATCGTTTGCTGCTTTTCTGTTTCTTCTTGCATGCTTTCGTTTCTTCCTTAGAAAATTGAAAGATGTACCGAGAAGTCCGTGGTGATTATTTTGAGAATGATGGGGATATTTGTGTTTTCAGGGCTAGAAATCAACGAGAGGCCTTTGAAGCGGCCATTTTTGGATTTTGAGAAGCTATCGATTGCTGAATCTTCTGGAAATGGTTTGTTCTAGTTGAAATTTACTTGTTTGTTTCTTGCATTTTATTTCCTTGTCCTTTTCCTTTTGTTTGATTAGGAACAATCTACATTAGCAGAAATTTCTTTGAATTACTTAATTGAAATGATATCTGTGGGATTCGTTTACTTATGATGGTTGTGTAATCTATGAAATTATTTTTTTTAATGGCTGTAAATTAAGATTCTTTTGGTAGTTCTCCTACAAGCACTTGATTATGAGCTTCATTTTGAGCTCCTTAGGACACTTTGTAACTCTAGAGAAAATTATAAATTACAAGTTAATTGCTTCTGGATTGTGAAGTCACAGAGGTTGGCAGCGCCCTTTTACATGTATAGCTGTAGCTGCTAGCTTAGTTCTCATCAAGTTAACTTCAATGATTTCTTTCTTAATTTGCACTGTCTCGATTTTGGAAATAACTAATGTTTCTGATTTGCCATTTCTCTTCCATTCTTTATCTGATGCCTTAACTTTCTTCTATATCAGAAGAATTGAGGACTAAGAGGGTACTTGTGCAGCACGTTCAAACAGTTCTGAACCCCGAGGCGACCATTGATATTGTGCAGTTGGTTGTGGTCAGTAGGACATGTTGCTCATTTTTTAATGACTAGTCTATCTGTTTGTCTTGTGGTAATGTTTTGCCATGTTTCATGTATTTGACTTGTTTAGTTGTCATCATTTCCCATTTTTCTGATTACATTTTCTATCCTACTGATGCCTTACTAGTTACTGCTTGTTACAAGTCTCAAATCTGCAATGTTTTAATTGCTGTTATTTGACAGAGCAATTCTGCTGATGCTAGTCAGCATAAGACAAGGGCTGTGGAAAGAAGGAACACATTTAAAAAGGATAATGTATTCTCTCTCTCTCTCTCTCAGAGCATATTTAAAACTTATTTGACTCTGTAGCTGATGCTTTGGCATTTTGGTTTTTACAGAGACCAAATCTGTTATCCAAGTCCAGACAAAAGCAAGAGGTACATCATTAATATAATGTTATGTCTTTCTGTGTAATTAAGTGAGAGCCTTTAATTTTGCCTGTTAATTCTCCTTTTCTTCAAAGACAAACTGAAAGTGGTATCTATTGGTTCTGGTGGCTGATAGGCTATTCGATTATGTCAATAACTGGCATCTTAGATATTTATTTGAACAGTTGATTGATGTACTTCAAATGCAGTATTTGGAACACTTTTATGCTGAAAAAAAGTTGAAATTTTCATCCTCCTAAGACGTTGTGACATGGGAAGTCGTTTGTTATTTTATTAAGGAAAGTTAATGGCTAAGTTTTATTTTAAGAGACTTATATCCTGGACTTTGGTAGCAGAATAAAAGGATTTTCAGGATTGCAACCCCGATTTGGGTTCTTTTTATTGAAGTACATGGATTGTAATCTTTTGGTAAATGCTATAATGTAGTCTACAGTCACCACTTTTTTATTTTGAATTTAGGAATTTTTGCATTTAATATTATCTTTTCCTTTCCTTTATTTTATTGCTGTTAGGAATTGGCAAAAAATGCCCGTTTTGAACAAATATGGAGGAGCAGAAAGGGGAAAAAGGAGGAAGTAGATGAAATGTGTCATTTTTATGAAGTTGTTCGTGTTGATGGTGCTGAGGAAAGATCCAATGATGTAAAGGAACAGCAGTAAGTTTTCCTTGAAATTTATTCATCTCCAACATGTGTAATGCTCACTTCTGAGGATTTTGTTACTCTTATTTGGAAGCAGAGATATGTCTTTGGAGGATCACAGAATTTTGACTAGCTATTTGCCTCTACTGAGAGAGTTTATTCCAAGTGCTGCTGAGGAGATTGAATCTGATATCCAAGCTCAAATGTCAAGCCAAGGTCTTCTCTTTGAACTTGTTTTATTGAAAACTAACAATTACTGTATGCAGTTTGGTCTATCAGTAATTCTTTTATTGTCTCTTTCTCTTCCTGTCTAAGCACATATTTAGCCCAATTGCTGCCTCACCCAGTAACAACTTTACAATTACAGATGAGGGGAAGGCAGTGCAAAGCTGATTAGCCTGACTTTAAGATGACATCTTACAGGGTTTTTTTGGCCATATTGCTAGTTAGTGCTTGAGATAATTGATTTTTGCCATTTTTTCAATATTAGATGTGGAAGTTAATGTCTTTAATTCTTAAAATATTGCTTGATGATTATTGTTTTATTTTTACATGGCATGCAGATGAATACGTATATGACTTGTATACTGTGAACACTGACATGGATGTAGAAAAGGAAGATTCTTCAAATCCATTTCCACTGTAAGCTTACAGTTCTTAGTTTAAAACTAGACATAGAACTGTATCGCATTTCTTTCTTAGCAAAACTTGTTTTCTTTTACCAGGGTACAAGTTGATGATGAGGATTTCTATGATGTGGCGTATGAGTCAGAATATGACAGTGAAGATTCAAATGGTAATAATAATATCTTTATTTCTTTTTGCTAAAACTAAAATGTTATTGTGTTAACTTGTTTAATCATTTGATGGCCCTCAGCTGAAGATAATCCAAGAAATGACTATCCTGATGAGATATCTGAAGAGGAAGATGAACTTGAGAATGAGTCCTCCAATGGATCAGAGGAGAAAAGTGAGAGTGCTAGTGATGGATCTTCAGAGCCTGAGGATTTAAGATTCCATGGATCTTTGGAAGATGGAGGCATACTATGTGAAGATGAGACTTATGATGATTATCACGATGAAGCTGATGATTTTGATAATGGAAACAGTGATGATAACATAGATGGTGAAGATTGGAGGTGATCCTACAGGTGAAATATTGATTCAATATCAGAGCTTGGTGGTGATATTACCTTGTTCTCTTTCCTTTTATTTCCAGTATCATTTAGAAGATCATGGTCAAAATATATGTAGAGCATTACCAACAGTGGAAGTCTTGCACTAAGTCCTAAGATCCTCGGAGTTTGCTTGTCGCCGGTGTCTATTTTTGGTTGATTTTGTGCCCAACATCATTTTTCAGTGAGAAGCTGTTCTCTTAGGTGGATCATGTATGAATGATTAGTTGTATGAAAAGAAATATTTTCATAACACTAGGATATTGCATCCTCTTTTTGTTGAACCAATAACGACGATTAAAAAAAAAAATAGGAAAAAAAAATGTAGAATTGATCGAAAGTCGACCTAGTTTAAAAAAAAAATAATAATAAATAATTAAATAATTAAAAAAAAAAAAAATCATAGTAGTTGGCATGGGTGGTTGAGAAGTGAAGTGGTCTTGCCGTCTTGGTCTTTATATGGACTATGCTGAGAATGCATGTTCGAAGAATTGTATATCTATGTTCATCCAAAAAAACAAAAAGATTTGTATATCTATGTAATCCAGGAAAAAAAATGTAGTTAAATTTGGATCAAAGTGGTCGATCAGGTGAGAACATCCAATATTTGGACAATCATCTCGTCTGAGGTATTGATCATCACTAGAAAAGCAACTTCAAACACCAAATAAACAAGAACATATATTCACTATTATCACAATATGATACAAACAACGTGGGATAGTTAATCACCTGAATTTTGACATAAATTACTGTCAATCACGAATCATGTCACATAAGCAATGATAAGTAGAAAAAAAAAAATAGTAAATGTAAAATTGTAAGTAAATTAATAAGAACAAGTAGAAATAGAAGCAATTTCACCCCCCAAACAACAGAATGAATTAACGGTTTGACTACAAATCAATGATCATAATTTCCCCTTTCTTCACTTCATTTCAAGCCAAATCAAATAACTCAACTTTCCACTCCATTTACCACAGTTTTTGTATTTCTAATTCCGTTTTCCAGCTTTGGTGGGCCTGAATGCCTCCTTGGCCTGGCTGGGGACTGTGGAAAAGAAAGTCGTTTCTTTGCAACCCCATTTGTTGCTTTCTCTGGTGTCCCATTTGTTTCTGCCCCCAGTGGACTCTGTAACCTGGTCTTGGCTCTTGCAGATTGAGTAGGTACCATGTAACTTGGAACTGATGGAGAGCTAGCAAGGCTCTCGTCATCACGAACTGACGAGCCTGCAATGCTATGTCTCCGAGGTCGCTCTGACTGCACACTGACCATGCTTTTACAGTCATCATCTTGTGCCCCGCCATTGCCTCTTGGGCTAGCTGCCTTCAGCTTCCGGGAAAGTGTAAAGGTTGCTTGCTTTGGAGTTGATGGGGATTGAAGGCTTGGCTTTTGGCTGGGTGTTGGGGAAGATTTGGTGAATTCTCCTCCCATAATGCTGCGGCTTCCACTCTTCACAGATGAAAGGTCATTATTCAGTTCTTTTTCTAAAATACTGCGGCCCTCCCATGGCCTGGCTGCCATCCATCGTTCCAACCAGCTCCAACCCCAGGTGGGGTTTCTTGGATCCATGAACAATGCATTTGGAGCTTTTGAAGGATTCTTCATATTTTGCTGCAAAAGTGAGTTCGTGGAGAGTCAAGACACTAATGTAGGTCAAAAGTAATTTTCAGGATACTTATCTTGCCACCAGATGTTCTTTCATTCCTAAAAATGAGCAGCAATTATGTTGATCATCCTGTCTATTCAGTTACCAAGACTCAAATCCTTGCAATGGAAGACTTGTCTCTTTGCCCCCCACCAACCAGGCTGCAAAGAGCTTGGTTGCAGCTATGTTGATCATGCCAATAATTGCAAACTATTTTTTACCAAGAAAATAGTATTACTGCCATGATCATCTGAATTCTTGACTTTTCAGATCTTACCAAGCTATTTTATCTCTTCCAGATTTTTTTACCATGCTTCATCATAGAATTGTATACGTTTGTTAAATCTCTCTCATAGTCTCATGCACACAACATACAGCACATGAGGGGAAAAAAATCAAACAGTTGGTGTTGAATTTTATATAATCAAAAAGTATATATAAAATAAGAAGACAATAGATCACCTGATGAGTAAATGCATAAGCCAAGGCCTTTTCTCTTCTCATAGCCGCATCATGCTTGCTTAGTAGGCTTGCTTCAATTTGTTCCTTTGACTGCAGGCTGTCATCCCATTCTTCACCGATCTGTTCAAAATTTCCAAACATCAGGTTAAGCAGTAAGGCACAAACCATAGCGAAATTTCCTTGTTACTTGGAGACATGAGCTATGGTTCTTTTGCTAAACAGAAGAATTAAGCTTTGGTTCACAAACTGGATCCTCAATTGTCCAATGCAAATTTATAGTTCAAATATAAAATGGCATGGTTTGGAGGAAACTTTGAAACCATGTAAAGTTACTAGAATTTATGGAACACAATTTCTCATTTTATGGGATGGGAGTCTGAACGGCTAAAATCCCATTTAATGATATCTAGGATATTAAACAAATAAAAATCCAAGTAAATTGGTCAATTAATAGGAAATATCAGAAAAAAGGTGTGTGTGGTTGTTTGGGGGTGGGGGAGCAGAGACCTTCAAGTTGGCAAGCTCTTTTGCGTGTTTCTGTAGAAGTTGTTGTTGAAGAGCCTGGTTCTCTTCTGTCATTCTGATCCTCCTAGTACGAATCTGGCACTGCACACGAGAAAGAGTTTGCATGCACCGAAGGGTGTTAGCTGCTTGCCTTTTCACAAAATTCCCTTCCATTAGTGACTTCAGCCGAACCAGCCCTCTTAAAGCACGCAATGCCCTTCTAGCCTGAAAACAATAAACTTTGAAGGCAAAAATTCACAATAAAAATTTCAAACACAATTTTCTAATAAAAGAAACATTTCCTTTTGACATTTGGACATTTTGTCATATATCCTCCAGTTTCTCCTACAAAATTTACAAAGAAACAGTATCCTTGTTGCATGTTTGCTCACCTAGAGATATATTTCCCTGTAACTTCATACATCCTACTAGAGGCAAGTCTTCTCACATTCTCTCAATCCACACAGTCATGTTATGATTAACCTATTAGTGGATTTGCATTACAACTAGCTTGAATACCAGTAACCATCCAACAATATTAACATTAAAAACAGAAACCATGATACTCTGAAGAAATTAAAAAATCCCATAAGCAATGGCCTCTAAAAGATGCTGTTTCTCCTTAACTATCAATATGCTGCATACCAGACTCAAGATTTTCCATACAACAAACTAATTCACGTGAAATTGTTTTATATTGATAAGCAAGAGGAAATATGAAATGTTTTAATTTGTTCTTGTATAAAACTTCTGCCTTTGAATCTTGTTGGGAATGTTAGAGACCTTTAAAACACATTTCATTCTATCTTTAAAAGGTATGCCATAAGTGCCTCTTATAAATAACAACCCTAAGCATAGACATTCTTCTCATAAAAAGGAGGATGAATGGTAACTTCAGACCATTGACAAGAGGAAAGTATCTTAAGATACTTGCAAACCATTTCCCATAGGAACAATTCTAACTGAAAATCCAGCAGCTTAAATAGCATAAATAATTGTCATTGTCACATGGAATTTTATGAAATGTGTACCTGATGTACTCGGAATGCTGTTTGAATCTTGATTGCTGCTGCTTCCTCTGATTTTCCAGCAAACTGATTGACTGTTGGTGGTTGAATGAACTCAACAGCAGTCTCAGAGGTGGCAACAGGAGCATCATCAGGCGTGGCAATAGTGACAGCTGGGTGGGAAGGTTGGCTGTTCTGCCCATTCTCAGCTTCAGTTAATGTCACCTCTTCAGGTTGAGGATGAGGTAACTTGACAGTTTCAAAAGTGGTTGGTTCAGAAGCAGTGGGCTCCAAATCCTTCTGCTTCCCGAACAAATTCTCCTTTGATTTCTAATAGCGGCAAAATAAAATTAAAACTCACTGAAAACTAGAAAACTTCACAAGATCTTACGCAATATGGAGTTTCCCCAAACCTGATGCTTCTTTTCCTTGGACTCAGGGCTGAAGGCTTTCTTTAGACTAGACAACCATTTTCCTTTCCTCCCCATCTCCTTAGCATTCCTCAATTTGATCTTTTTAAGAGGCAAATCAAAAGATCACATTTAAAACTTCAGTCATACACTACAAAATTTGCTTCTTCTTAACTCACTTCTAGTAAATGGAAATGAACATTGTTTCTCACTCATTACAAATATAGAAGGATGCAGGAAAGGGAAACAATCCAACTAATAAGCAAACAATCAGACGGGTGATAAATTCATCAAGTTGAGAATCTCAGGATCCATCATATCTTTTGTTTTCTAAGTAAGCATAAATCTGAGCTCAACTAAATAGGTACAAGTTTTCCCATTTCCAAATTCAAATATAATTAACACTGAGATTAATTAAAGTAAATTTCTTCCTACTGTCAGGTCACAAAATTTTCTATTTTGATCCTTTCCTAGATTTCTCTTTCACCCAAAATGGGAAAAAAAAAAATCCTCCTTTATCCAACAAACTGGTAGCTCCAACAAATTGTTAAATTACCCTGATGTTGAAACCAAAAACCCCACCATGAACAAAAGGAAATTCATATCAAAATGACAAAAAGGACTGCATTCTCAATTGGGTCCAGAAGAACAAAAGAAAGAAGAAGATAGAACAAAACAAGCAAAGTCACCTGCAATTGCAAAGGCCAGATCTCTCAAAGGACCTGCTTCCACTTCTCCCAAGACAAACAAAAAGGATTAAAAGCGGCTGCAGTGCAGCCTCTTCCTTGCAGTAGAAAGCAAGGATACAGATCTCAACTGGGGTAGATGTCAATGAAATGAATGATGAGAGAATATGAAGAAGACACAGCTGGGTTTTGCAAGTGAGACAGACCCCACTTCTCCCTCAGGGTTGGGTTAATGGGCCCCCCACATACTTAACAGAGATGGGGTCTCTTTCTCTCTCTCTCCCCAACACTCATCTCAAATTTTTGGGTGGCTTTTTCCTTTCACCCCAAATTTCCGCGGGGGGCAGGATTACTTAACCACTAAAAACCGGTCTTTTCCTTTTCAGAGCCAGTGCCAACGTCAAAGCCTTAAGCTTTTTGCCTTTTTCTACCAACCAAGATGGTAATTTTATGATTATCTTACGTAAAAATTGAGAAATCATCTGCTGTGTTAAGGAAAGGGACAAAGGAAAAGAGTGCCTGGATTCGCTGCCTTTTGCTTTACCTAGGAAGAAGGGAAAGAAATTGTGGTGAGAAGACATCTAGAGGTAAGTGAAGATATAATGCCGTCACATGCAAAGGTTTGAGAGCCAATTGGCGTCCTCATAACTTCTGTGGAAAATGACACGCGGTATTGGTAGTAAAAGAAATCAAAATAAATTATACAAAAAATATGTTTTATATTGATAGCTTTTTTTTAAGTTTTGTTATATATTTTAAATTTAAATTTAAACTACTCTTCTAATTGCATGGCTCTTATTTAATAGCAATAGTTTTAATGTCAAAACCGGATTGATGATAGATTCTAATGTAAAAAGTAGAAATCAATACGAGTTTATTATTTTATAATTTAAATTATTTTAAATTATAAAATAAAGACAAAAGAATGACATTTAATATCATACATTCAATTTTCATCTAAAAATTTATATTTTATGTAAAATAATTTTTCATTAATATTAGTACGGTTTAGGTAATATACCTGGAAATCTCTTCAAATAAAAAATTAAATATAAGTTATTTCTTTGAGACGTTCTTCTGAATTAGTAGCCATATTAATTTTATAAAAAAATTCTCATATTTTGATTTAGATGTGTGAGATTCGAATTTTACTTTTAAATTTAAAAAGGAAGTATAGGTTCTTTCAAATTCAAACTAGCCGTTGGAAAAGTAATGAATAATCCAGTGGCCTAAACTAGCTAAACGGGGCACGTGGTCTTGACCTAATTAATAGCTAAAGCAACCAAAACGATTGATTAATTTTGTATTAATTTATCTAAATAATAAAACGCTAGTATAGCAAACAACATGAGTAACGAATATATTGGATTTAAAAACCTACCAAAAATGAATATTTGGATTAAGAAAAATCTAGCAGCCCAAAATAATAGTAACAAAAATAAAAAAATAATAGTGTTCAATGATTAAATTGTGATTTACAAGTAAACAAATCTAACATTGAAAACAAGCTGAACTTTTTTCAATTGTAAATTACTTTTACATTGTATATCATATTTAAATGAGACTCATTAAAATTTATGAGATTAGTTGTTTATTCTAATAAAATAAATTAAATATTTTAAATTATAACAAAAATATGATTATCTTAATTATAAGTTAACATTAATTGATTTGGCGTAAAAATAATTATTAATTATGCTCTAAGTTAGCTCAACCGAATGGTTAATTTAATAACTTCTATAATTGAGAAAAAAATTTGATGTAATTTTAGTCTTAGCATTTTTTAGGCTTGTGATCATTTCCCCTTAATGATTTATAATTGGTAGAGTGGACAAATTGGTTTTGCACCATCCAATCTCAATGAGTGGTATTATTGATGTTCCAATTTTCTTAACAAATGTATTATTAATTGGTCCCACATTTTGAATTCTCTTTTTTTTATTAGAAATTTGATTGCAGGGAAGGTTAGTAAACAAAGACAATCTAACCTCTCTAAGTAAATATTTCAACGATTAAGAATTTAAAATTTAAAACACTACTAAAATTTAAGTTTTCAGCAACAATACATCAGCAACATGGAATCCTTTGTTGCTGAAAATTTATATCAGCAACAAGGCTTATGTTGCTGAAAGTTGCATAGTATATTTTTTCCCTAAAAAGTTACTCCACTTTCAGCAACAAGGAGTATGTTGCTGAAAGTAAATTTCAGCAACATACCCCATGTTGTTGATATTTTCCGGTAACCATTTTCCTATGTAATTGAGCTCCACTTTCAGTAAGATATCTCTTGTTGCTAAAAATTTATATCAGCAATAAGGCTTATGTTGCTGAAAGTTGCATAGTACATTTTTTTTCCCTAGTAGTTGGTCAAGGCTATTATATATATGCCTTTAAGTAAAAAGTCGAATCTAGGAACAAAGATTCGACTCTCAAGCATTTAAGAGTCGACTATATATGGTGGATATTCGACTCCCAAATTCCAGAGAATTGAAAACGTTCAGAGTGCTG
>BPVZ01000085.1:1171608-1184173 GCA_020521535.1 Rubroshorea leprosula
TTTTTTTTATATGAATTCATAATTCAATATTTTGTACAAAAATTCTACTCAAACAACATTTCTACAAAAATTACAGTTAAGCCAATCAAACTCATGATGGTAATGTTTTAGACAGATTAATTGTTCTTGCTATTGTCATTAGACCAGCTTAAGCCGTGATATTTTAGCCTTCCAATTATCATAATATGCAGATACATATGACAAAGTGTGTTAACATAACAGGGCAAAGATTTTCCGAATCAAAGGAAGCAAAAGAGTAAAGGGTACAATCCCCATTGCACAATAGAATAACACTAAATCAAATGAATATAAATCATTGCAATTAACATTTGGCTTTTCTTCTCACCGCTCACCAACCTGTGAACCCCTGACCTCAGGGCCATGTAGACACCAGGGCTCTGAGGCAACAGGAGTACCACAAAAAAGAGATCCTTAAAAGATCACATCTAAAACTACTTCTTAAAACCATACACGGTCCTCAAATCTTCCTTTATCATTTTCAGTCAGTTGAAGATCTGCTGGTTCCTTTCTGAAGACAATGGATATATGAATGCAAAAGATGAACTGGATACTGAAACTGAGGATCCTAATTTAGAAAGTACAACAAGAAAACCACCACAAAATTCTTCTGGTTCCAAGGTCTTCTCAGACCACATTTTAATATTCGTCTGCATCATTAGGTTTGGTTGAAATTGAATCTCTTTGTGGCTGATGCTTCTTACCCTTCAGTTTGGGCAAGGCCATGATCCAAGATGGAACTTCACAGCCAGATCCTGCCATCACGTTAGCTACGTTTCGCGAGTAAGGAATATCAACTTCTGAGTAGAAAGTAATAGCTTCTCCACTCCTCCCTGCTCTACCAGACCGACCTATTACAGGGATCCATAAAGGCATAAACTTAGTCTCAGAAACCCAACAAATGAACTTAAACGCAACATGTGCACCAACAAATGGATTGCATCAAGTTTGCAGAAAATCTATAGATGGTAAGGATAGTCTAATAGTTTTTTTTTTTTTTCACTCATATTACAGGACTTCAAAAGCGGGAATTAAGTAGTCACACAATTTCTTAAAAGTTGGTATAAACATTTTCTGTTAAACTCAAACAAATGAGTGAATGACTAAGATTTTGGTCACAGCCAAAAGCAGTTCACATACCAATTCTGTGAATGTATGTAGCAGCAGAATCTCGAAAATCATAATTTATCAGTTATCACACAGTTGACACCTTTGAATTCAATACCACGAGCAATAACATCAGTAGCAATCAAAACCCATGTTTTGCCAGCTCTACCAGCTCTGAATTCATCAACCACATTTTCATGCAGTTTTTAAATACAAGAGATAGGCATAAAGTGAAATACAGTAGCTAAAAATACAAACAAACAATAACGATCATCATATGAAATGTCCAGATGAGAATCATAGGCAGACAATAGAAGCCATGTATCAGAATCCATTTTGCTTTCAACTATCTATTGTAGAGGCTTACTAAAATCTGTTCTGTAGAATGATTTGTAGGTTAGAAAAGGATACAGTCCAGTATAGCCGACATTAATGAAAGTAAGGATAACTGTGATTGCGACAGATCAGAATGGATGACATCCAACTCTAATATCATCAGATTTAAAACATCATCATAAAGCTCCTTCGCCTGTTCCTTACTTTGCACAAGGATTAATACTGGTGGGTTCAGACTCTACTCCCAGCACATAATACAACAAACAAGGAAGACTGTTGAGAAATGCACTAGCTGAAAATACTAAAAGAGCTCATGTTCAACGCTGTTCAAGGCCTGACTGTGGCCTGTTATTATTATGTGAGCACGTTTTCCATTTGCAAATATTGCAAGGCAAACAATGACCATAAAAGCAGTATAACTCCAAGAAGCTTTGATGAAGTGCAAGTAGTTTACCTTCTTCACTTCCAGCAAAAACCAACTTTTGCTTGATTGATTCTGAAGCAGTATTCCTACAAACGTTAACAAATGATAAATATTGAAGGGAATTTCTCTCAGTTTTGGAAAGAAAGTATCTCATACTTACTTCCTGACAACAATAACACAAAAAGCATCAGGCATATTATTGTGCGTGCAAGGTCCTCAAGGAAATCAGGTAAAGTCGAACTAAACAATGAGCATATTATTGAAGTATTAGAACAAGCTTTGACCACGCTATCAATCTGCTTTAACAATCCAAGCTCAAATAGCTTATCAGGTTCATCTGGTACAAGATACTCAACCCTGCAAATCAATGAAACTTGAATCAGGAAGAAATTTGAAGGCAACTTTATATTTGCTTAGCTGGTGATTCTTTCCACTCTAACAACCCCAAATACTAATCTGACATTCTACAGCCTCTTTTGGATGGTTCTCTTCCTGCAGAATATTCTGAGTAGTTTCAAAAATTCAAACATATAAACCTATTTATTGAATCACCCTCTACTTCTGCAATTTGAAATAGGGATATAGCTAGCAGTCAAGAAGTCACCTCTTGGTTGAACTTAGTGAATTTGCCAAGAATTTTCAATGTTGTAATCATTTAAATTTATGCAGTAAATGGCATACTAAAAGATCTAAGTGGATAGCTGCTAGTATAGAAAATCCTTCATACATGCAGATATAAAAGAAAAATAGCCAGAAAAGTTCCATCAATTTAACAGAAACGTAGCTAGAGCCTAGATGTACATTTTTTGTGGAAATACATGGAGTGCACAAGACTCAAGTAGCAACATAAATCCAGAGAAAGATCCAAATCAGAGATGGAAATCATTTTATTAAGAATTTTAATGTTAAGTGTAATGGTTTGCTTGGTCTATGCCCTATACACCATCAGGGGAAGCTTCTGTGCAAGTGTGCATCTTCTGGTTTTCATCATTATCATATTCAGAGCCATTGTGTTAAGATCCTTAAGCTCCAAAACATTAAAGTTCAAATTCTATCTGTTTCTGTGTCACCTTGAACAATCAAATCAATAATCAGTTAGACAATTATTATTACACACCTGCTTAAATCGATTTTTCTTATGTTGATAGCCAAATGTAACCCAGGTGGCATGGATATAAATATATCACAAAGGCAGCTTTGAGAAATCAGCATTTCTTGCTAGCTCTTTAGTCATCAACTTGATATGGACTTTTTTTTCCTTTTGCAAGCTTCTTGTACTCTCTGGTTGTCTGAGCAGCTAACTCACGTGTAGGACACAAAATAACTGCTCTTATGCCAGTGGTTGATGCATGCTGACATGACATATGAAGAATGTTAATCAAAAAAACCCAGGGAAGTGAGGATCAATACCCAGTATAAATGATTAAAAGCTGAAAAAATACCTTAAGTTTCATAAGCATTGGAGACACAAAAGCCAATGTTTTCCCAGATCCAGTAAGAGCACAAGCAAAGCACTCCTGACCCTAACATAATAATAGCATAGCAATTATATTAAACCAAAGCAGCCAAATTCTTGTGTTTTTATTGAGTGTTGTTAAAAGAGAAATCAGAAAAGAAATTGACAACTGCAGAAGAAAGCCACAAGAAGTCCATACAGATAGAAGAACAGGAATAGCCTGCCTTTGCATTGGTGTTGGCTCTTTAAATCCAAGTTTAGCAAAATTGCGTAACAAATAGGATTTACATCCATATCTGTAGAGAAACCATACAAAGTTCATTCTAACTAATTCAATTCAAACAAGCATTCTCTCAAAATTAGAAACTAGAGAAACAACAAAAGACAGCTATCAAGACTATCAAATGAAAGAAATTGCAAATACAACTACTTTTATGCATGGGAAAAGCAAGCACATTGAGCTTAAGTCTGAAAAATCCTTAGGTGGTTAAGGGACATTATTCCCAGAAACATGAATGTTATATTTCTTCTGCAGAATCGCATAGCGTAATCCCATCAAGAATAACCAAAATAACATGGTATAATACAAAAACATACAATAGAAATAACATTATCAAAAACCACAATTCAAAGGCCAAACAAAAACAGCAGAAGATGAACCTCCAATTATCTGTAAAGCTCCTTCTTTTCTTTTGAGAGCTTATCTTCATCCTTTTCATTCTCTTCTTTCACCACAGGTGCTCTTTTTGAACTCTTACAGACACTGAATCCCTCCAACGATTCGATTTTCCCAGAAAGTTAAACAAAATTAGCTTACATGCTTTCATCTTGTGCTAAAAATAAAAAATAAAATAAAAAAAATAAAAAGAAGAAGAAAAATTACCTGAAGCAACTGGCTTTGGCTTTCTCTTCTTGATGGAAACTGACCGTTCCTCCGGTTGGAAGCTTCCATTATGGAACAACGGCAAGTTCTCCACTTTACCATCGGTTTCTTTGTTGTCCTACATGAAAATATGAGCAACAGAATGAATTCATAAGATAATAGATACTGAAATATGAAATAAATAGAAAAGGGAGAAAAAGCATTAGAAATCTCGAGGTTTAGCGGGGCCAAACGGAGAAAAATGGAACCTTGAACCAATCAAAAACACGGGCGAACTTCTTCCTATCGAAGTTGGTGCCGCCGAATAGAAAGTAGCTCCAATTTTCCATTGGCGAAGATGAGTAACTCTTCCGAATCGGAAGCTAAGTAATGCCGGCGGCGGGGTTAGGTTTTAGACTAGTTCTTTCTCAGTCCACCCGCAGAGGCTAGAGGCTACAGGCTAGAGCAATGTGGCTAAAGTGCTAAACCCAATCCGATAATCTAACCGAACCCACCCCATCAAAAAATGGATCACAGCCTTCTGATCCGTGACCGCTGCGGCCGTAATCACTCCTTTCAATTAACTACTGTATTTTTTCTGATGCTTAATTATTTATTCATTGAAAAAAAAAGGAAATGTAAGATTCATTGGTGGAGTTGTCTTAGCCAACTTTTTCTCCTGGGAATTTGGCTGCTTTCAAAGAAATCTTGGTCGTTTTTAGTCGACAAAATTTCGGAAAAACGTTTCGTTTGTTTTCCAATATTGAGTGGCATTGCAGGGTCTTTTAATTGAAAAGTTAGTCGTGAGTCAACAGGTGCAAATGAGTCTCCCCACCTTGCTAACATGTTGGACAAACGGGGGTGGAAGCAATGTGTTTTTGGAATCGGATTGAATTTGTGAGCACACGCCCTCTTTGGGGGAGCCAAATAAAGAGCTTTATTCACTCCAAACACGGTAACTTCCATATCCATCGCCAACCACCTGGCTGCTGAAATAGATTAGTGTGTTGTTGTTGCAGTAACAAGAAAGCAAATTTAACAGAAAAGATGCCATTTGGTGACCCACTCCAGTACACTTTATCCTCCTGCCCTCCAGAAATCGAAGTTGGGGTTGCTAGAATCTGCTTAATCACATTTTCAGGGAGAAGCTGTCTCTAAAGGGACGTATTCCATCCACCTTCTGAGGTAATTGCTTGGGAAACAGGAGCATCCATTTGTTACATTTCACTATTATAAACTTATAATCTGCTGTGTAGTATTATAATTATATCATTACTCAAAAAACAACAAAATTGAAAAAAAAGGGTTAAATTCTTTGGAGAACCCAGATCAGAATATGGGTTCTTTGTCGAAGAAGATGCCACCTTGCCCAGCAAAAACCCAGACTCCGATCAAGGTTACTTTTCCTTTTTTGTCCATTTCTTCCTCTGGTGATTCCCCCTATCTCATCTGCATACTTCTCTGATGATTCACAAAACCACCACAACCGAATTCTAAATTTCAATCAAAACCCAAAAATAAATAACAATGATTTTTTAAAAAAAGAAATTACTCAACAAATTAAATTATGCATAGGAAAAGGAACATTTGCTTCGTTAAATTTTTATATAAAATTAATATCTAAAAAATTAAAAAATTAAATTCGAAGAACTCAAGTTGAATGGAGCTAGTAAAAAAAATAAATAACAAAAAACAAGATGATAGAGAGAATTTTATGGAAGTACATTTAATAAAGTAGTAGACAGTTGGCCATAAAAAAATCTTTGAATACAGGAATAATTGTCTTCCAACACCACTAATGGTAAAATTTGATCAAATAAAATTTACATGGCCACTAGTTGTAAGAGTCAGAACACAGCGAAAGAACCTCCTCTCCGCTTCAAGACATTCAAGACATCACGAACGAACGGTCAAGAAAAGTTTAGGAGAACTCTCAAACTAATATCATGTCGTCATCCTAAATACAAGAGATAACAGAAGTTAGTTCAAGCAATAATTTCAAACTTCAAAAGAGCGATTACGAGGGAAATGAGGGAAATCAAATTAATATGACAATCACACAGATCATGATCCATTTGTGTAAATCACAAATCTCAGCTTGTTGAAGCAGCAAATAATCATCTGCTACACACCAAGGGTAAAGGCAAGCAAAAGCACGCCCACGGGGATATCAACTTCAAACCCACCAGTGGTGGAGTCAGTAATTAGAACAGCACAATCAACCTGTGAGGTACCAGTTGAAGGTTTATAATACACTTAATCAAATTAAGTATTATAAATAAATTATAAATTCACATGTTACAAATATGTTCATGTAAAAATTAGGAAAATTCACAAAGATTTCATATGTAAAATCCTTCAAAGTTAACATGCTATGCCTCAATTCTATCTATTAGAGAAGTGATAGCTTCTCTTCCCACTATTTTTCACTGTTTTCCTTGCTGAAAAGTGAGATACCCTATTGACAATTCGATAGGTCTTATACAAAGGGAGTTTATATTTAGACTAAAGTTCTAATAGTATGTTGCATGGAACTCTTTTGGGATCTTAATCTCTTGGCAAATTGAATTCAAATCAATTTAAGATTGTGATCAAAACCAATCAGTAGATAACAATTTCATCCAAGAAATTCCGGACAAAAAATTGTGATATCCTTAAACCACAACATTTGCATAATAGTCCTCCATCAACTAATATTTCATACAAAGTCTAATTAAATTATATTTCTTATAGCACTGTCATCCAAAACTTGTATGTGTGTCTTTTAAATATGTTTAGACAATTAAAACAATTTAAAGAATACATTTTGATAAAACTTTAATTTTCTAAAATTGAGTTCAAAAACATTTTTCTAAATTGACTAGTCAGATTTTTGTCTAATATAAAAGAGACACAAACTTAAATATTCTCTCTTACAATAAGAGTGATGGTTCCTTATTAGATGATTATAAATCTCCATGTACTTATTATATAGTCCAATATGTTTATATATATCCCATTTATTGGGTATCACCGGTTGACAATATCAAAACTAAATAACTTGTACATAAGACTAAATAACATTTTCAAGTCTAAGGATATTCTATAAATAGGGGATAGAATAATCTTTTCTTGATAGTAATTAACGTAAGATTATTCTAAATTAACCCAATTTAATATTTGTCTTAAACAAATACTCACTATGTTATAAAGAGTCTCTACTTTATTGAAATTCACCACCTATCATGTAAGTAGTACAACATGTGACAACCATGTCGAGTATATTATCCCAAGCATGCTCATGGTTGTGAACAATTTTCAGATCACAAAATCATATCTCCTTGTTGATTATCTCCATAATCAATATGGTTTCATCTAATGTATGATCTAAGAACAATTTAATAATAACATAATATTACCCAAAATTTACATGTAAATAATATTGGCTTTCTAGGGCATATATTTCTTTTAGTCTCCTACCTGCACTCAACGCCAATAGTATTTGTCTCTAAGTACCCATTTGTCCCAGACAATCTTTGAGCTGACATCTTAGTTAATGAGTTCTCAAATTTCATTATAGAAGCACCATATCTCTTTTTTTGAAAAACACTATTATAAAGAATAATATTCTTTGTATGTGCTTTGTTAATAACTTAATAGCACAATATTTTATAATATCATATGATTAACTGTTTATTATAGAAACTATCTCTAACTCTATTATATCACTTATAATCGAAATATATTGCTTCTTTAATTGTTGCTTCATAAGCTACAATTTATCATACTCCTCTCTATGGTGTCTCATTAACAACTTCAACTTCACTATATGATACAAAACATATTTTTGTAGATAGACTTTCCACCATCAAGAGTTGATTGGATAATAGGAATAAAACATTTTTTAACTTTTAAATAATCAAGATATTTCAAAAAAGAAAAATAATTATTGTCCAATATTCTCCCATATAAGATTGGACTAACATTTAGTGCTTACAATTTGAGTAAAATAAGCTTAGTTCAACACTGCATTTTGTTGTGGAAGCATGAGAGTTAAACATAACCACTCCTTTACTAATATATATGCTGACAATAATAGTATTCTCATGTGCCATATAAAATTTCGTTTCCAAAATAAAATCAAACACTTGGATTGTTCTGTTATAATGGATGTTCCAATTTTTCAAAGCTTGTCAAGTCAATAGGTGGATCTTTGGAACTTTTATTACTTATGTTCCTCTCCCACTTGGATTCTAAATCCATTAAGTTGATTATGTATCTCTTCCTGAAGAAATATAACATTTTTTATCCTTTTCATAACCGTATTATGTAACAGTAGCCAACAAGATTCTCATCAATTATGTGAATCAATTTTTGACTCAATTGCTTCCAAGGTTATCCATTCTCCCCTTTTGAGAATTATCACATAATTCTCGTTCAAAAGAGTTAGTCTTACTAAAATATATGATCCTATTTTCTTTTGTTGGAACTTGTAATTCATGCACAATAAGAACACTATCTACTTGTTTCCCCTTTTCAGAAATTGATTAGGAGACACAAGTGTTTCCTAAAAGTAATCTTATTACCTATATAGGAATTGATTTCAAAAATCACTCATCAAGGAAAAATTGCATTCTACTTACGAACAAATTTTGTTCACCTTTATAGTGCAAATAACAGCTAATAAGTTTCTTTGGGATAACTTACAATAAGCAATTACTTCTTCCAATTTGGTTATACTTAATTTCTTAAGCAAGTATATAATGGTTACAACTTTTCAAAGTGTCTGACACTTTTTTTTTAAAAAATATATATCCATAACTATTATGGAATTTTGAAGCTGATTTTATTGGAACTCATCAACAAATAATTATCAACAAATTAATGGGTTAGGGTCAACATATCCCAACCCATGATCCGTTGGCAACACGCAAAATTGACCCGAATGGGTCAGAGAGCAGGTTAACCTGTTAAATCCTTTTAGGAAGAAAAAAAAAATATATATATATATATATATATTCTTAAATCTTAACTTTTTTTAAGACTATTTATTACTAATTACTAATCAGCAATTCATTTTTCAAGACACCCTCATCCCTAGTTCCAATATATGTTCACTGCACCTCCAGGTTTCCCACGCCAAAGCCAAACTCTACATCTTCCACCCATGCTTCATCTCCCGCCTCACTTATCTAAATCAATTAACCAGCCATTTGCATTAATGTTTTCTCTCCCTCTACAGATTCATATCCTTTTTCATGGGTTGGGTAAAAGACATGCTTCTTAGATAAAAGATATTTTTAGGTCTTCTTTAGGGAGCTTTTGAAAACCAGTTCATGATAAATAAGTCTTAAACTTCTATAAAAGACTATCTTTAAATACAAAAACAATTTAACTTTTAATAATCAGATAACTAAAGATTTAAAGAACAGATAATCACCGCTGTAGCAAACTAAGGAGCTTAGATTCCAATTTGAAAACACATATGTTAAATATTTTCACAAGTCCTCAGGCAGTCCGTGTATACACTTTTTATACAGCAAACTCTATGATAATAAACTAGATTAAGAATCAGCTCTTAAGTTTGCTTGATGCTCCATTTGGTAAACAAAACATATTCTAATAATGCGAAGTTGTTTTACAAAACACTTCGCTAGGATTTAGCTTTGGGTAGATACAAGTTACCTCAACAAGCCTGAATAGCTTGTTCACTGCTAGAAACCATAGGAAACTCTTAGTCTCCCAAAATTGTTGATCTCTTCACCCGCTAACCTGAAACAGGGTGAACAATAGTTACAATACACCATGAGCGATGTAGCCCAATAAGCATAGGTTACAACTTAAGAGCCATAACTGAAACCTTAATTTAATTTAATAAGTTCCATCAATTAACTTACATTGTTCTTCCATATAAAACTTATGTCAAGATACAAGAATTAAACATAGACAAATCATCATCTCAAAAATAATCCACATTCTCTAAATTAGAACTATCTAATTTAGAACAGGTAAGTTCAATCCAAGTGCATGCTTACTTGGTCTCCATTCTAGAACAGACCAGAAAATATGTTCCTTTACCTCAGGAAGCAAAGAATCAGTTCCATCAAACACTGCTCTTCCATGCTGAACAGCTTCATCAGTGTCATAAATAAACATGACATAAATACTTTCAATAAACATAAGATAATAGCAAGGCAGCCTTATGGTTGTTCATCATGCAGATTTGTGGTTGTACATCCCACCATACCAATGTTTAGAAGATTGAGTTACGCTTGTTGGAGAATATCAACTGTAGGGATATTTATATCAAAGACGTGGCAATTAACATAGAGGCCAAATTTGAGAAGCACTGGAATTCTTATAGCCTTGTTCTTGCTTTTGCCATAATTCTGGATCCTCATTACAAGTTATCTTTTGTGACATATTGTTACAAGGAGCTAAATGAAGAAACATACACTGTCATAGTGATTATCTGGCACCATGTCATTTGCCATGTAAACACTACATGGCCAGAATAAAAGAGGGAAAACTCCTGCCTCTTTAATTTTCATGTAAAAAATTTAATTATTTTCCCTCCTTTTATTTTGGCCTTATGGTGTTTACGTGGCTGATGACGTGGTGCCACATGAGCGCTAACAAGGATTTCTGTCATGTTAATTAACGGTAATGGCTTGGGGTAGACTAACTTGATATGATTTTGAAAGCTAATAGACTATTTTGGAAGAATATAAACCTTCTAAACAAAATTGGTAAAAAGTGCATAGTTTGTAGACAATTTATTAAATTAAGTGTAAAAGTAACCTTTTTTTTTCTTCCCTCACCATATAAATATAACTAATAGTCTAATAGCATGCAAATCTGTAGGGAAAAAAAAAAATCTATTAATACCTTGATAAAGATGATCAGCATGTAGAGGCCAGGTGGAGGGTGGCCTCCTCATGGATATTGTAATCTGCAAGAGTCTGCCCGTCCTCAAGTTGTTTTCCGGCGAAGAAGAGCAGCTGCTGGTGAGGAGGGATGCTCTCCTTTTTCTGAATCTCCGCCTTCACATTGTCAATTTTGTCGGAGCTCTCGACCTCCAGTGAGATAGTCTTCCCAGTCGCCTTATTGATGACGACAATCTGCATCCCCATGCGATAATTGAATTACATATTCTCAATATTATAAGAACCTTTTAGTTCTCAGTCTCTAGAGAAAAAATGCGGCACCGTTTCATACGAAGCAGTGCCTTCTTTACAAGAAAACACTAATGGTCGCTGATGAACGTCGTCACAGACGGCCGTCGCTCACAGAAATCAATAGGCTAAGCATTTTCGACTATAGATCGATATGAATGATACGTGGTAAATGGTACATGATTTAAAATGTTTGGATATAACTTCTTAGACTTAGTATTTAATCAACTATCCAAAAACTTATAAGTTGCAGTTATAATTATTTACGAGTTGAATTACTTTGCAAAAAATGGAGAATAAATCTGGAGAAAAAAAAAATCTATTGATACCTTAAATATCGGGCTATAACCGCCACGAAGACGGTGCGTCAGGAAGAGGGTGGCCCCCTGATGGATATCATAATCTGCTAGAGTCCTGCTGCCGTCCACAAGTTCTTTCCCCAGAAATATGAGCCGCTGCTGGTCCTGAGGGATGCCCTCCTTTTCCTGAATCATCGCCTTCACATCGTCGACTGTAGTGTCGGAGCTGTCGATCTCCAGCGAGAACCTTGTCCCGTTCAAGGGTATGACAGAGATCTGCATACCACCAAGAAAACGGAAGCGCATGCGGGAAAAAAGGTAAAGCCTGCAATTATTCCCAATATTATAATCCGCAAGAGTGCGGTCGTTCTCAAGCACCTTTCTACCCATCCAAATATCCTGCTGATCAACAGGTATGCTCTCTCTCGCGTGAATCATCCCCTTAACATCGTTAATTGTATCGGATGGCTCGAGGTTGAGACTTATATTCTTACCGGTTAGGGTTTTAATGTGGATCTGAACAGAACCGGTAATTTGGGAGTGCTGGGAGGAGATCAGGTGAACAATTGAATCTTCGTCAATTTTGTAATCCTCAAGAGTGCGGCTGTCTTCAAGCTGTTGTCCGTTGTAGATCAGCCGCTGTTGATTCGGAGTAATGTTTTCGTTTTCTTGAATCTTCGTCTTAACAAGGCCAATCGTATCCGAAGCTTCAACTTCAAGGCCGATCCTTTTGCCTGTTTGGGTAATAATGGAGATCTGTTGGGAAAAAGACCGGGAACTCCCCTCGCCGGTACGGAGACCACTCCCCTCGCCGGTACAGAGAACTTTCCCCTTGTCGGTTCTGATAGCTTGTTCCTGGGAGAGAAGGCTAAGAGTTGACTCATTCTGTATGTTATAATCTGCCAAAGT
>BPVZ01000086.1:23876-36100 GCA_020521535.1 Rubroshorea leprosula
ACACGCAAAAAACTAGAACTTGGGAATTGGGATCAAAAAGAGAAAAAGCTCAAGCATTTGCAGATTGACAAATGTTGAAGAAGACAGGAAATCCAGGTTGAAAAACACATCTAACCCATGAGTTTTATCCCATTTGACCAATTTCTTAGTGGTTTTTTGAGCAACGAACCACTAGATTTACTCACAAGAATGGGACAAAATCTATAATCAGTGTGTACACCAATTACAACATGATAACATGATTAAGATAATCCTATGCCATCAATTATAAACAGGTTAATATCAAATTAATGAGAGGTGGGTAAGAGATCAATATCATCAACCCATTTCTTACCATACCTAAAAGCAATAATCCTAATCATAAACAAAACATCCAATTTAGGAGAACTTACCCTACTTGGCTTGACACTCACAGAGATGTGAGTCAAGGAAATTCTCGGATTCAAATGCACTGAAACAGAACTTGCAGAAGATCGTCAGCTTTGAATGCTTGGATTTATTATGACTTGTCATTCCTTGGTAACCAAGCACAGTCTTAGAACATGTTACGCAGCAGTAAGTTTCCAGATTCCTACAATTTGCAATTAATTTGCATTTAGCTATTAAATTCTTTAGGAGTGGGAGGTAATCCGAACAAATTTAAATCAAATAGCCAAAACCCTACCACTAACCCTAACCCTAACCTGTTTTAAGAAGTAAATTGTAAAGAAAACACCAAATGTTCCTCTCCATTTTGATGCTCCCGCAGCTCATTAGCATGGGCGAAAGCATTGAGACAACGTTTGCATTCCTCCCTTAACTCCAAGTGCTTCTTTGTGTTATGTGCGCGCATCTCCGAAGCAAAATCCATCAGTTGCAGCCTAGCACACCTGCAGCAGATTAGTGGCATCTTCCCAAACAGATCGTCAGATCGTCAATTTTGCCGAGAATGAAAGGAAATGCAGTTTTGGGTTCTTTGGGTGGGTAATGGCTATGACCTCCGAGTATTTGGTATTTTATATTTGGGATCCAGAGCTATTGACAATTAAAATTTATTAAATTAACATACTAAAGAAAATTTATTAAACATATTTAAACAATTTTACATGAAATTTTACCATTTAAAATGCTAAGATATCTTGAATATAAAAAAATTTAACAATTACTTATTTAAGATAAATTTTAACTAAAGAGGAGTTCTGTCCAAGTTAGTACAAGTAGTTAACTTTTTGATATAAATATATAGAAAGAAAAAAATGATACTCGTAAATTGTGACATTGATAATAAAAAATATAAAAATTTTAATAGTATTAAAATTATGCTTATTTATATTTTTTTAGTAATTATGATAATATATTACAAAAATACAAAATTAAATTAGTTTTGTATTTAGGATATGTTTAGTTTAAGGCACACAGGGGAAGAGGAATAGATTTTTTTAATTAATTATATTATAATATTTGAAAATAGAAGAATTTAATTAGATAAAAAACTCTTTTTTTTTTTTTTCTCAACCTAAAGATACCAATAGAGTTACAAAATTTAGAAAAATCACCACTAAAAACAAAACGCACAACAATACTAAAAGAAACTTAAATTTAAATATCTCAAATTAAAAAAATAAGACAACTAAGTTGAATAAAGAAAGTTATTTTTTATAAACAGTTAACTACAGTGTTTTAACTATTAATTTATAGATTCATTTCAATTTAATAACTAATAAATATTAATTATTTTATAAATTATCTATTATAATTGTCAACTATTCTTAATAGTTAAAGTAAATAGAACCAATATTTTTAAAGTCAACATTTATGAAATTTTTATGCCCATAACCATTACCCCCAATAAATCATATCAGAATGAAATTGCCATGTATTCTGCCTACGTGGCAGCAGACCCCACTTCATCTTTAAAAAAATCTTTTAATAAAGGGAAATGCTTTTTGTACAATCTTTTTATCCCACCTTTTTGTACAACCTGATGTGTCATTAAAATGATTGGTTTTTTTAATTCATGTGAAACCTATGATATTGAATGAATCTACTCATTTAATGACATGTGAAAGTTGTATAAAGAAGTAGGAACAAAAAGGTTGTCCCTATAACACCACCCTATAATAAAATTGAATAATAAAATGATAACCATGTGGCAGAGTTACGGCTCAATAATCATAATTATTATTATATCAAATAATTACTTTGGATAAAATTGAGATATACCCAGCCAAAAAATCAACAAATTCCGTTAATCCACATCAGTAAAAAAATCAATAGAACAACTATAAAAAAAATAATAATAAATAATAGAACAGAGGTTCTTCCCTCTAATGGTTGAATGGGAAGCAATGATGAACGCAGGGTATTGGGTTGTGTAATGAGACACAGGCCACAGTTGTGCAATAAGCTAAGCCGCAAAACCTCGTTTGAGTTTGTCCTCAATCCTATCAGAATACTATGGATGCTTAAAATTCAGAAAAACACTAAGCAATGAAGCTAGAACAATTCCCTCATCAACAACTTCCTTATGTAAAGTGTAAGTCCTCCATTTATCTATTGTCATAGTCCCTGCCTGCAGTTCCTTCTATTTCTTAGTTGTTACTAACAAATTCTTGATTCCAATCTTCTTTGAGACAGTTTTCAGTGCATCTTGTAAGGGAATACTATTGGCTTGGTGTTCCAAGTACAGGACTATATTTTTGAAATCCCATGGCTTCTTTGCTGGTATGCTACTAGACAAATTCTTTCCAAAATCGTGGAAGATTCCCAGGAATTAACATGTGAGAAACATGAACACTTCCTAAGGAATTGCAACTTCCAACACGCAACTTCTTCCACTTAAAATGACTTGTTTCCTTTGCACCTTCTATACTTATACCACTGATACACTCCAATCCCCATAAAATTGTCCTTGCCCTCAAGGAGAAGTGCCACACAAAACTCCTACTGCTGCTCATTGACAAACTTTGAAACACTTTATAGCCAAATGCTTCATTATTTTCTAAGTTTCAAAATGTCTCTCAAAACTATAATCCTAGGTATTAAACAAATGCTTAACTGATTCATTTTGAGCACACCCCAGAAACTCACTTGAACTAATTCCCATTTGGTTGGTTCCTTCGAATTTTTGCAATTGTAGCAGCATATTCTTAAGGGTTTAGTAACCAGTGACCTCCCACTGCCATATATACAAACAATGGAAGCACTTGTCAATGGAATCTCACCATAGCCATGTATCCTCACTCCACCAACCATGAGACTTGGTGGCTGCTAAAAGGCAACCGCCAGAACCTTTAGTTTGAAGCATGAGAACTCTATGTTTCGGTTCATATTATACTTTTATTTTTTATTATATGCAGTGATGAAAAGCCCTATAGATGTGACTATTGCGACCAGGGATTTGTTGATTTGGAGGGCATTTGGTCTCACACTACATCCGAACACAAAGACATGAAGAAAATTTGTGGGTTCTGTGGTAATGCCTATGACTCAGTTGGCCAACCTACAATTGAGTGCAACAAAAAAACAATGATGGTTCCTGTTCTATCTTCTAACATTCCACATGGTGACCTGTTTGAAATGGATTGGCTTTCGGCTTTGCCTTTGATACTTATTCAAACTTTTCTGTAATGAAAGGGTGAATGGTATGACATTACTTTTAACCTTCTTGGGTTGTTGAGATTTTCGCGAGGTTAACTTTTATGCAGGTTTTTATTTTTATTTTTTCCATTTCTAGCATGTTGTCTTTCTAGCATAAAAGGCAACCTCACGAAAATCTTAACTCAAGAGATCTAAAAGTATGCAGTACCACTCACCCTTTCATTACAGAAAAGTTTGAGTAAGTGTCTAAGGCAAAGCCAAGAGCCAATCCATTTCAAACAAAATGGTCACCATGTGGTATGTTAGAAGACAGAGTAGGAACCATCATTTTTTTTTGTTGCACCCGGTATGCTGGCCAACCAAGTCATAGGCATTGCCACACAACCCACAAATTTTCTTCATGTCTCTGTGTTTGGACCTAGTGTGAGACCAAATACCCTCCAAATCAACAAATCCCTGGTCGCAATGGTCACATCCAATGTTGTCAAAATCACAATTTAAAATTGTACGATTTTACGATTTTAGATATACATTTCGATAAAATCTATATTAAAATCAGAATTTCATAAAATCAGGGGTAAAATCGTGATTTTACTGTGAAATCAGTTGAAATCTCAATTTTACCCTCAGTTAGGCAGCTGGACCATATCTCGCCACGTATCACCTCCATTCTTCACCTTCTCTACTCGAAAGCCATTTGTGCAGATCTCCATCTCTGCCCCCCTTCTGCCCCACCATCTCTCCTCTCCTCTCTGTCCTTCGTCCAATCACCAGAGCTATTTCTCTGTTTCTCTATTTTCTTCTCCGGCCAAAAGGGAGATAGAAAGACATTTCGTTTTTGTCGCTATCAACATTATTCTTCAAAGACATGCTCCCTCCTAACCCAAATATCCACAGGCTCTTGGCATTCTTAGGATTCATTCCTAGATCCACAATTGCCTCCCTAACCCTCTCTGTTTTTTCCTTTCCCTTGACCAACATAACTATCCCTGACATTACCTGTTCCAAATAAGCTATTTTTGTCACAAAAAATGGAGCAACTTTGGTTAGTTTTAGTTGTTTCTATTGTCACATTGCTTCATTTTCGGCATTACCAAATATAGACCATTGAAGCGCAATGGTTTCAGTTTGGCAAAAACCTACTTTTAGCCCTTTACCTTAATAAGTTTGTAGGTTTTAACCCCTTACCTTATATTATGACACTTTTAGCCTTTTACCTTCATAAGTTTGTAAGTTTTAACCCCTCACCTTGTACTGTGACACTTTTAGCTCCTCACCTATATGAATTGAATAAAATAGCTCTCACTTAACATCAGATTATAACATTCTGTTAGTTCTATTAGTTGACTATTAACTCTGTTAACTGACTGTTAACTCTATTAGCTGAATGTTAGTATCCGTTATAGAAAACATAAAATTTAAATTCAATTTTATTTGTTAGTTCCATTAACATAATGCTAACGGAACGTTAACAGAACACTAACAGTTAGCAAACAGAATTAATAGAACGTTATAACCAGACCTTAAGTAAAGGTTATTTTTTTCAATTCATATAGGTGAGGGCTCAAAGTGTCATAGTATAAGGTAAGAGGTTAAAACCTACAAACTTATTAAGGTAAAGGGTTAAAAGTGTTATAGTATAAGATAAGGTGTTAAAACCTATAAATTTATTAAGATAAAAGGCTAAAAGTATGTTTTAGCCTTGTTCTTTACCATTGCACATTTCAAAATTTTTTGCTTGCTTTGGTTTTCTCTTCAGATTAATTTACCTGCATTCTTTCTCTCTCTTTTTTGGGTTTTGAAGCCTTTCCTGGTTTTCTAATTTTCCTGGGGTTCTTGATTTTGATTGAAGGATCCACCTTTTTGGGTTCGTTTCAAATCCATATTCAATTGGGATCTTTATTTCATTCTCCTTTCTAGGTGCATACTAAAAAGAGAAACCGCTTGCACCAAAAGAAAATGAATGATTTGGTCTTCCTTATGTACAATTTGCACCAAAAGAAAATTAATTTTATTTGTAATTAGTTTAAATGTTTAACTAATGACTTATGTTAAATTAATTTATATATTTGTGTTATTGGATATTTAGATTTTAATTAGCTAATTTCAAGTTTTCAACTCTAAATTTGATTTGTTGTTGTTTAATTTTAGTTTTATATAATTATTATATATTATATATTAAATTTAGTAAACTCTTGATTTTAACAATTTGATTTTACGATTTTGATTTCATCTAGTCAAAACAATTTTAGGTAAACTCTTGATTTTGACAACTTTGGTCACATTTGTAGGGCTCCTCATCATTGAATAAAATAAAATAAAATAAGATTATAATATGAACAAAAGATACAATTCTCATGCTTCAAACTAAAAATTCTGGCAGTTGCCTTATAGCAACCACCAAAATGCCATGAATCTACTGCTATGCTGCTATAAACGACTTGGGCCAAACTTGGCAGCCAAAGTCCTAAGGTACTACATCCCTTCCTTTGGCCTCTGCCTAGTACTTAAAAAAAAAAAAAATTCTGGTTTACTTTAACCTGAAGATTGGATGACTCTAGAATAAGTGGCTGGATTCTTCATTTTGACAGCAACCTAACTTTTCGGAGAAGGAGTTTAGTAGGTTCCTTTCATAGTTTTTCTAAGATTAACTTTCATTCTAATATGCCTCATTTGTCCTTTTCACAACTCAACCTTCTTGTTGCAAATCATTCTGTCAACAGAAGCTTATATACCAGTTCTTTGGGAAGGTAAACCTTATGCTCCAAGACCACAACCTATCAGCAACTTCATACCTTTGATCACAGCTTGTGTACCACAATTTCAGAACAAAAAGCCTTTAGAGATGGGTTCTGCAACCCTTCCTCTGGTGCCCCAACATCTATATGATAGGGATAGGTTTTCTTTCAGTCTAATTTTTGTTTTAGCATTTTCTGCATTCATGACTTTAATTTCTGGGTTATAATGACTTCAATTTGAAGGTTTATGATATTGCTGATGTGCTCTTAAGGCTACAAAATGAAAAAGGGAACCAAAAATCCTAAGAAGATTAAAAAGATCCAAAATTTTAAAAATCTCTGAAAACAAAAACTTAGATTGACTCATCCTATCTCTTTGTCATTGCCATGGAGTATCTGTCCAGGCTACTAAGAGGACTTGATGATAAGAGGAATTTTCAATACCATTTTAATGCTAGAGGCAGGAATAAAGTAGAAGCAGGGGATACAAGACACCTGCTCATGGAAGTATAGTAAGGCAAATACCCAGTCCAATCAGTGTATAAAAGCTTGAATCAAGAGTCTAATGCAGAAGGAAGTCAATAATACAGTATGGTATGGAACAAAAACGTATCTTTGAAGGTGGCAGTACTAGCATGGAAGGTATTGCAGAACAGGGTACCAACAAAGGAAAACTTGTTCTAAAGGGGATTGACTGGACAGGAAGATATCAAGTGCCTTCTTTGTGGACAAAAACCTGAGAGCATGAACCACCTATTTTTGACATGTAAGATCTAATGGTCTGTGTGGGCTTCATGCTACGAATGGTGGGGACTCAAAGTGGCCACACAAAAGGAAGGATGGTCAGACCTAGCACAACACGGGGATGATTTCTAGTGGCATCATGAAGGAAGTTTGGGCAGTAATTTGGTTTCCAACTGTTTGGTCTTAGTGGCTTTGGCGAAATCAGTTAGTCTTTGAGGGGGGAGGAACTAATTCCGTAAACAAGGTTACTGAACTCGTTAAATTTAGATCTTTCTACTGGATTAGAGCTACTGTTTGCCCAAAGTTAACCCAGGATAAATGACATTTAACACCTAGGAATGCATGCAAGTGGGCACAAGACTGAGGGGTCAGGATTGGGGTTAGACTTGTAAAAAATCTGTACTAATGCTGATGGATTAAGTACTCAAGTGGGCTAAAGATGAATTTTGCATGGTAGAAATGTGTGGCAGATCTCAAGTGAAGATGACCTAGCTTGGACCAGGAAGAAAATATTGCAGATTAGACCACTTGTTAAAGATCAAATATAGACACAACAAGGAGATGGAACAATTTCCCAACACGCAACCAAACCATCCCTAGTCTTAGCCTATCCACAAACCATTCTTATTGCTAAATCAAACCACATAAAAGGCTTCAAAACAAATTTCCATGCACAGACGCAGAAAGAAGAGAAACCCTACATTCAATATATATCCGCTCACCCTTACCAAAAACCAAAAAACGAATATGGGTTTTTGTCATAAGGTATTTCCATTATTATTATTATTATTATTATTATTATTATTATTAAAAAATGAAAAAGGCCAAGCCATATTAAAACCTTCAGGTTTCAGATCTGGAAATTAGCTCATACTGCAATTTGATGGTTCTCTCTGCTAGGCATGTTCTTTCCGACGACTTTTCCGATGAACTTCTCCGTCTGCATTCACAATTTCTTCTTCTTTTCTTTCTTATGTCTTCTCATCCCTTCTTCAGGATGGATCTGTCATGCCGCATATGTGATGGTGAAAAACGCTACGATTGCCCCAACAATTTGCAGAAGCATTACCAGAGGAATCATTCCAAGATGAAATTCAGGTGTGATGTCTGTTATAACTTCTTCATCAACGAGACTCTTCTCAGAGGTCATATGATTGAAGACCACAGGTATGTTTTAAACTTTCGCGTTGACCTGTGGTCTTCAATCATATGACCTCTGAGAAGAGTCTCGTTGATGAAGAAGTTATAACAGACATCACACCTGAATTTCATCTTGGAATGATTCCTCTGGTAATGCTTCTGCAAATTCTTGGGGCAATCGTAGCGTTTTTCACCATCACATATGCAGCATGACAGATCCATCCTGAAGAAAGGATGAGAAGACATAAGAAAGAAAAGAAGAAGAAATTGTGAATGCAGATGGAGAAGTTCATCGGAAAAGTCGTCGGAAAGAACATACCTAGCAAAGAGAACCGTCAAATTGCAGTACGAGCTAATTTCCAGATCCAAACCTGAAGGTTTTAATATGGCTTGGCCTTTTTCATTTTTTAATAATAATAATAATAACAATAATAATGGAAATACCTTATGACAAAAACCCATATTCGTTTTTTGGTTTTTGGTAAGGGTGAGCGGATATATATTGAATGTAAATTACATTTGGTATTTGATTTGAAATTATTTTTATAATTTTTTTAATTTGGTACCTATTCAAATACTCAAAAATCTATACTTAATACTTAACTCGGTAGCTATCAAGTAACTTGTGGACATATATTTTTGTATTTGACTTAAAAAAAGAAAAAAAAAAATCTAATATGAAATATTCTAGTTATGTATATGTGTTTGGTTTAGGGTTTATTATTTATATGATTTATTATTATTGTGTGTGATTCATTTGATTTATAAACCTTACTAACCTTTTATTTTTATTTTTAATAATTATGATTGTATAGATATTAAGTATAATAAATATAGGTAAAATTTTAATTATACAAATAAAAGTAACAAGTAAGTTAAACAAGCTAGGTATTGAACCTCTATATTTATTATTTGACTTAATATTTAAAGATATATTATTTTTATACCCCTTACTTATTTTTTCTATAAATCAGGTATGATACTCACTCAAATAAATAAAAGACTTGCAAATACCAAATGTACCCATACCAGTGCTCAGCCCTAGTATTTACAGCTAGTATCCGAGCCAGTTTTCACACCTTTGGATTAATCCCTTCCCAGGCCCCTACCCAAAAAATCTTAATGTCACGCTCCCACAACCATCATAATATATTTAAGAAAATTAATTTTTTGTTTGACAGTTAATTTGGTGCTGACATTCATGTCTGTTAGTCAAATTAATGAACTATGTAAAAAAATAATAATAATAATTACGAAAGTTATAGATAGATCTTCTTGACGTGATTTTTAATTTACTAAACTACTTTGAGAGAAAATATACATTTTTTTTATAAAAAATTAGATAATTAATAAAGGAATTATTAAATTTAACCATTCTTTAGTAGTGTAGAAAAAGTTAACTAGCTTTTAGTGAGCCAATTGGATCTCAAGCCGTTTGCGCCTTGAGCAGAACTTGATCTTGAGTTCTCATTGCTATATCAATTATCTTAATTTTGAATTTGAGCTTGATTTTGAACTCAATAACCTTCATCAAGCTACACTCTTCCAAATTCAACAAACTCAAACTCAACATAAAGTTGAGTTAGAGCTTGAATACCTCAATACTCCACTCAGCTCAATTTTTTAACAGCCCCAATTAAAATTTTATAAAGCACTCTTTCTCTCTCTCACATAAAAATATATAAATAAATAAAAATAAAAAATATAAAGGTCAAAGTTCAACACAAAGGACATGCATTTGCTAGGTAAATATAGATAAAAAGAAATGGTTGGAAAAAAATGGGAACCTCTAGAGAATGCCATTAATTTGCCCAAATGCCATTAGATGAAAGAGAAGGCAAATCTCATCAACCATTTAGTTCTCTAATGAGTTTATATATAGGTTGATCACAAAAAATGATTGTGAAAAATAAAATTTCTGCTTTTACTACCCATAAGTTCTTAAAAATGATGAGAAAACATACCTCAAAAAGGTTTCATTGGGAAACGTAACTGAATATATTCAAAGAACAAGAATTCTAGAAAATAGATTTCTTTTCATTAATAGCAGCCTTCTAAAAAGAGAGTAGAGAAGAAAAAACCACATCCAAAGCAGAAAAGTGTAAACCATAAGACAAAAGGAAAAAAGAAAAGAAAAATGCAGCTAACCTCTTGGGAGCCTCGAGCTCATGAAAAGGCTGTGCGCATGTTTCACCAGTAAGTTTTCCATTGAAAACCAATCTACCAGTTACAATAGTAGTAGCAACAGTCCTTTGTGCCACAACCTGCTGGGTTTTCCCTGTTGGCTGACCTTGCAGAGAATGACTACCCTCAGCTTACTCTTCAAAGATTAAATTGGACTTGGCTTTGCTAAACATTGTGGCCCAGGAACTAAGGCTGTTAAGACAGCTGAACTAATTGTAGATGATGCAGCCACCAAGTTTGTGTTGGTTGGGATAGCGTTCCAAGGAGGAGATATCCAAAAAGTGAGTAAGAGGCAAAACAATATATTTGGTGAAATGGCTGATGCTTGGGAATTCTTGGTTGCAAGCTTGTCGGATGGTATCAATGAATCTTGAGATTTTGAAGCATCCTAGACTGTCTATGTTTAGTGGCTGCTGGTGGTATTGGTTGAACAGAAGATTTCAAACTCGATGTTGCTCCCAACTCCACCCTGCTTTGTAGAAGAAGCAATACCTTGATTAGCAACTTGGAGGCTAACTCAACTCCTGGTGAGGGAGGGACCATGCATACTTCCACATAGCCAATAAGTTGCAAAGCTTGGACTAGGAGGATGAGGAAGCACCACATTACCTCCCCTTGGTGTAAGATTGACTGCAGCAGCATCCTGTTGTATTAGAGATGAAGTGCTAGGAGTGACAGTTGATGATGGCCTCATAAAATTGATTTTGTTGCGACTGGAAAACTGATGATCATGCTTGCATTTCCAAGACCAGGTTTTCCTCTAATGACTAAATCTTGGGATGGCACTGAAGTAGTGACACTTGACTGAAATAGATGATGCTACCCTAGACTGCAGCATGGGCATCACTGCAAGGTATATATTGGGAGCAGGAATCTAAGCAGAATCAGGGTGATAGAGTGCTGCCTTCACTCTATCTGGTATTAATTCACTTTGTGCCACAGTTACAAGTTTAAGGGCACTATAAAACCCGTCTACCAAGATAACCAAGCTTTTTCCAATCAGCTTGCATCCAGACCTGCATGGTACAAATGTGAATATTTAGTGTCAACAAGTGCAACAATATGGAATTATATGTAACATAAGCCTTTCAAAACTGAAGATGCCAGAGACAAACTCATAGCATAAAAAGTATGCTACACCTTATACAAGCATAGTAATAACATTTACAATGCAACTAGTTCTGTCATAGCATTGCACTTCTGAATTGACAAGGCTCCAGTCCATGGCCTTGAATGGGGCATTTGGCTCAAGTAGTAGAGGTAAAAATACATTCAGAGTACAGCATCTAAACATACCTGCTTATAAATGAGCTCCTAATCCAATTTCTCATAAAGCATAACATGACAACTGTGCTTGATTCTTTGAACACTTTTGATGATATATGTTAGAAAAGATAATAATTGGAAGCAATAAAATAAATTATTACTATTGAGAAAACCAGTAAGAAGTTTCTGTCTCCAATAACAGCTACCAGTTTGCATCTAAGCTCTTTATATTCCATGGTAATAATGCACTTTGATTGATATGATAACATGGCAGCTTAGGACAAGTGAAATGAAAAAACTTATCAGTGAAAACTGAAAAGTATTGCAGCCATATGTTTGTCTTAGATCTAAATGAAAATAAACCTGATTCAAAAGGGGAAAAATCCATGGCTAGAGAAATGTTCTTAAAAAAAGTAAGCTGCAAATTTGTAGTTACCCTAAGCTAAAAATTTTGCAGATAAGTTACACAGGGCAACATATTAAAAATTTACTAACTTCGAACCGAATCCGATCTAAACTTCTAAAGATTAACAGCACATAAAAGGGTAAGGAATGAGGAGATTATAAAAATTA
>BPVZ01000086.1:36200-59243 GCA_020521535.1 Rubroshorea leprosula
TAAGCTGCAAATTTGTAGTTACCCTAAGCTGAAAATTTTGCAGATAAGTTACACAGGGCAACATATTAAAAATTTACTAACTTCGAACCGAATCCCCAACCTACTTCAAGATGTCCGTACCATCTCCAACCGAGGAAGTAGGTGACAACTTTGCACTTACCTCACTTAAAAAAAAAAAAAAAAAAAAACCAATCTGAACCTCAGATCTCCAACAATAACACCCGAGTTCATTCCCTTTGGGATTAGAAAGAAGAAAAAGAATTAAAGGGGAAGGAAATGACCTGGGCAAGTAGGTGTCTGGGGAAGTTGGAGCCTTGAAAGGAGACCACCATCTCGGCTTCACTAATCTCAATCTGCACTCCAGAAACATGATGCATCCAATAGAATTAGGATTAGATGGTAGTTTTTCTGACTTTGATTTTGCTTAACATGTTAATAACGTTAGCAGCACCTCCAGATCTACACCTTAAAAAACGTAAAATTGAATCTACACAAATCTCTCAACAATAACATCAAAGTTTCATTGTCTTTGAGAATTAGAAATGAAGAAAACAAGGAGGAAATAACTTGAGCAGACCAAACTGAAGACTTGAAAGAAAGCCATGGAATAGATGGGCTTCAACTCTCTTGACCAAAGAAAAAGAAAGAGAAAAATTCTGCTCTCCCCTATGGAGGAGGAGGATGGCGGCCGTATGGTTAAAGCACTTCAATTCACATATAAATATAATAATAGTGGAGGAATCCATATTTTTACATTTAGCAAATCTTATTGTTTTTTTTTTTTTTTAACCATTTGTAATTATTTATCGGATTAATTAAAAGAAAAAAAAAGAATTTTGTGGGGTTGAAACATACGACCCACTAAGAGTTAAACAGTATTAACCCAAAGTTCAGTACCACTGCCCTGAGGGACCGTTCAGCAAATCTTATTGTTTTTTACATTCAGTTACCGTAAAATGACATGGACATAAAAGGGAAAAAAAAAAAGGTACCGCTAATAAATTGGTTTTAAACCCGAGGGATGGGCTAAGTCCTTGGCCACGTATATTTCATCAAAGGTAAGAACTTTACTACTTTAGGGTCTTTAGCATTTGAACATGTCAGAGGTCCCTCTTCCACACCCTGCATTTAGCCAAATCCGTTAGGAAATTCCTCCCAAAATCCTACATTCGACCACATTAATCATTAATCACTTCCCATGCTTTACAAAGACACATACAACAGAAAAGGTTTCTGCTTTCTTCCTCTGCTTCCCTATGAATTTAGATCTTTGTAATTGAAACGCCAAAGTTACATCCTTTGATCTCCGGTCAGGTACCCTTTTCATACTCTTTAGGGTTCCTTTTGGCTGCCTAACAACTAGTGCAAGGAATTGTCTTTTTATGGTGGGTTTTGAGGCTCAAAGGAAATCTTAATGTGTGTTTGTCTTGGTTTGTAGCCAGCTAGAGTTCCAATAATGATGGAGACGGCAGAGCCGGCTCAAAAGCTGTACACTAGGATGCGTTTATGGGAATATCCTGATGAGTACGTGATTGAGCCCATTGATGGTTCCCATGGTTCCTCGTTATCAGTCAGTCGAGTTGACGGATCAATGAAGCTCATTGGTGGGTTGTTTTTATCTTGTAACTTGTTTGGAAAACCTTGCTATTTGGTTTCAGTTTTGGGTTTGCAAAGTGATTGATGTTTTGCTTCATGAACACATGGTTTCTGGCAGATGAAGTTCCAGAATGCAGCTCTATACGGGTTCCCAAGATCCGAACAATTTTTGGTGTTGTTGGGATGCTAAAGCTAGTGGCAGGTAAGATAGTATTATCAAACTCTTAAGATAGTATTATCAAACTCTTAAACTATGCACCTAATTTTTAGATCTCAATACTTGATCCTGATATCTTTCTTTCTTTTATTTATTTATTTTTTTTCTTTGATTGGATGGTTTCATTAGACATGTAACTGCCATTTGTATTTATAGTTTTAAATAAAATATTGTAGATGATATCTACTGTTGCATTGTTATTTTAGAGTACTTTGTGGGAAATAGGATGTACCTTAACATTATGTCGTGCTGTTAGATTATGACATGATCAGAAAGAGTAATGGATAGATAGCATGATGTGCATAACATTGCACATTTTTGGGTAACATATGATAAGTAGACAGTTAGTGTGGTCAAAGGCATAGATTTGACAAGACTGAAAATATTTAACTTCAGTAGATTGTCTAGACATAATTGATTGATCTAGCTGTGGAATGAGATAACTAGGAAAGTTGATTAGTTTATCAAACAAGAGGAAATGAAGTTCTGAATTAATGCATTTTTATGCTTAGATTAAGGATTTCAAATTTGCAAAAGTTTCCTGCTTTCGTCCCCATTCCTTCTTTCAAGGACTATCAAACAAAGGAAATGTGCTATGTAACTTCATAAAATTCTAAACAAATGGAATTTCAATTCACAAGGCAAATGTCTCTGCAGATCTTATAAGTTAATTCAGTTAATTAATGTTGATGATCTTGTTTTTTGTATTAAATAGTGCTGAACACAAATGTTCTGTACTTATGAAGCCCAAGCTATAGACCTGCAACTTGTCCATCCGTTTTGATTCAATTGAATTTTCATGCTTTAGGATCATATTTGATAACAATAACAGAGCGTGAATGTGTTGGATCTTATTTGGGACATCCTATCTACAAAGTTGCATCTTTGAAAGTTTTTCCGTGTGATCATTCTCTTAAAAACTCTCCTGTAGAGCAGGTAATTCTCTTGTTGCTTCAGTTTTTCTCCTATAGATTGATTGTTATTTGGTGAGCATTATCATTGTTACACAAACTTTGACAGAAAAAGGTAGAGTCGGAGTTTTTTGGGCTGCTGCAAGTTGCAGAGAGGACTACTGGTCTATTTTTTTCATATGACACCAATATAACTCTAAGGTTCTGCTTCTGTACTTACGAAAATTTTCCATTTTTCAGTTGTGGCTGTAATGGAATAAATATATGAAGTAAGTTTTATGTCAATCCTAGCTAGAAAAATAACAAATTTCTGTTCACAGTTCAAAATAAACACGCTTTAAGTGGCTAAATCACTCTTTTGTGACCTTTTAGAAAATGAGTGCCTAGGATTTCATGATGTTACAGAATATGTCGCAGGGGAAAATGAGTGGAAATTAGAGTTGAAGATATTCTAGTGTTATCATCAAGATTCCACACAAGCAAGAGCATTAATCAGCTCTGCACACCTAAATTTATCCAATAGGATGGGCTTCTTTGAATATACTAGGAAGTTAGGAAATTACTTGTTTTCATTCCATTTTTCCCTTATTTTTTAGTTTTCTATATACTTTACATTCATGTTGAAAGAAATTATCATATGACATTGGCATGAACAGGGCACAGCGATTGCATGATCTCGGTGATGAATCTAAATTGCTTCCTCTTTGGAGACAGGTAATTTTTGATATTTCAAATAATTGATATATATTTACCTCTATCCCACTGTTTTCCATCATTAGAGATTATTAGATGACCTGCTGCTAGCTCTGAAAATTAAGTCCTCATTTCTTAAACCTCTCTAATTATAGTGTTTAACCTGCCTTTTTCTTTTTTAAGTCCAATGGCAAGGCTTTTCCTTGTTTAAACAAATGTTGCGGCAGGCAGATCCTCGGTTTCTCTGGAACAATTACATGTTGGAGTTGCTCATAGATAACAAGGTTGGATTTGTTCTTATTTTTATTTTTGAATATTTGGGACCATTTCAATTCCTTTACATCTATAACTAACTGCTTCATTTGTTTCATCCTCTCTCTGCAGCTTGATCCTTATTTACTACCAGTTGTCTAAGGGAGTATCCTTCATCATGTTGTCTGTTTCAGAATGTAGCTGTTGTGACATGATAACTTATTTTATTATTGTTTAAATACTGTCCATTTTGTGCTATGTTTTTCTAACTGTTTGCCTTTTGAAGTATATCCTTAACTGCTAATCAGGTTTTCATCACTTTCAAGCAGCTATCGGGAAAGAAATTGCTGATATTACCCTGATTGCTAGGAGATGCACTAGGAGAAATGGTATTTAAGGCTTGTATTTTTCTTGATTTTGCCCTGCTCTATTTGTAGTATTCTTGATTTTCATAATTATCATTCTTTTATAAATACTTAATGGCTTTGTAGTATTCTTGATCCTGTACATTCTGTAATCAGGCCCACATGAATCTAGTTTCTTATAATTTGAAGAAACAGTACCTGGGGAGGGATATATATATAAACAATGTTTATAAAATATAGCCACCTTTTCATACTCCAAAATTTTGTGGAGCCTTCTCAATACATGCTCATCTTGGTAACCAATTTTCATCCTTTTGAAGGTACTCGTATGTGGAGAAGAGGAGCTGATGCTGATGGATATGCTGCTAATTTCGTTGGAACTGAGCAAATTATACAGGTTAATGGGTACACATCATCATTTGTTCAGGTAGTACTGGTATAGGTTTTCCAAGTAAGAAGCTATCATTGTCAGTTCTTTCCATTATTGGTTAGTTGCACAGAAAGCATGAATGAGGATTCATATGGACATTCATTTATTGAATTTCAATATCAATGTCTTCGAAGTTCTTAGGATATTTTCTATGAGTTATTGCTCTAAATTGCTTTACCATCTTTTTGGTTGCCATTTTCATTCTTTTGCCTGATGCAGGTTCTGGGATCCATGCCATTTATCTGGGAGCAAATTGTTGATTTGACATATAAACCCAAGTTTGTGATTGTGAGACCTGAAGAAGCAGTGAGTTTCATTTGTTCACTGGATGACATTGTTTTAGACTTTTAGGTGCTCTCTAACTTTGAAACTACCATAATGGTATATCTATACTATGCAGCCTCGAGTAGCCAAGCGACATTTTCTGGATCTAAGAAAAAAGTATGGGGCAGTTTTAGCAATTGATCTTGTCAACAAGGTGCAAATTCTTTTCCTTATGCAATAAATTTAGTGGAATAACAGAGGCAAGTTCATGGTTATATTTTTGTTGCTGATAACAGTATAGTACATTAGTACCTCACTACCTCTCATTAGAAGCACAATGGGCATACTTGTGACCTACTGAGAATGTGCTTCTCTTTTTTCCTCACATCTGTTTCATGTAATGACCATGCATATGCCAGAATTACGAGTGTGAGAATCTAAATGAGTCTTTGTTCACATGTAATTTCTGTTGTTTATTCTTGTCTTGCTTTATCTTTTACCAGTATGGAGGTGAGGGACGCTTAAGTGAAAAATTTGCAGGTTCAGTGCAGAATCTATTGAGTGATGATGTAAGGCAGAGTTTTCTTTCATCTAATCTTGTCTGTTGTTTACTTGGGGTTTAAATTTTGTTACATTTCATGAAAGTTCTATAATCTTGTAGATATGTGCATTTCGATTTCCATAAAGTCTGTGGGCACATTCATTTTGAGCGCCTATCTATCCTCTATGACCAAATCACAGATTTCCTTGAGAAAAATGGGTATGTGTTTTCTTAATCTGTTTATGAATATCTAACTGAAGTTTGATTATTATTCTTAAGTTAATGTTTGTTCACATTCATTTAACATGGATCGTGGTTTTATGATGGCCTTTCTTATTGAAGCTTAAATTGAAAGTAATACAGTATTACCCATTAATTCCAACTTTTTAGTTTTTTGGTTTGCCTAATTTCAATTTGATAGGTATCTCTTGCTGAATGAGAAGGGTGAGAAAATGAAAGAGCAAACTGGAGTTGTAAGGACTAACTGTATTGATTGCTTAGACCGCACAAACGTTACACAGGTAATCACTTAAATCAAACATAAGAGATACTGTCATCTGGTTCATTGCCGTGTAAGTACCAATAAGTAGGGTCTCTCTCATTGAAACTGATATCTGTGATTTGTCACCAACTTGATAGAATTACAAAAAAACCTTCTTCTTTTTTTTTTTTCCTTTTTGTGATTCTCTAATTCTCTTTCTTCAAATATAGAGCTTACATTGGCCTCTGTAATGCAGATGAGGCCTGTGCTTTATTTCTTTATTGCTTATTCAGATCATTAATACTTTGTTATATGTGTTGCAAACATGATCAGTGAGCACCAGCTTCTAGCTTTAAAAAAAATGTTACTTCTTGCATGTGTAGTTCTCCGTGGAAATTTTTCTCTGGTTATGTGTGTGTGTTTGTGTTTTTGGGGGGCAGGTGCACATGAGGGTCCTTGATTTTTCTTCCTCTGTTCTTTGCTCCTTTAACAATACTAACCGAATATGCAGAGCATGATAGGTCGAAGAATGTTGGAACTTCAACTTCGGAGGATTGGCATTTTTTCAGCTGAAGAAACCATCAGCTTACATCCAAATTTTGATGACAGCTTCAAAATATGTGAGTGCCTTCATTTTGTTTTAAGATGATCTTCTAATACCTGATAATATTATGGTGTTTACTGGTTTTTTTGTGCTATTAACTTGGTTTTCCAACATGCTATCTTAAAGTTTGCTGCTTTTAACTGTCTTCCAACCTTCAATGTGGGCTAATCATGGAGATGACATAAGTGTTCAATACTCTGGCACTCCTCCACTGAAAGGAGATTTTGTCAGGTACTATTTAATGGATCTAGTATGACCTGTTCTCAGCATGTTTATGAAGCTTTTCTGGATATCTTCTAATATGGCATGGTGGATGCATCTTGACTCCATAAATTGGGGTGTGTGTGATTATGGGAGTGAATTATATTCAGCTGTTCTTATATTTTGAAACATCTTTCCATCTATCATCTATGTTCCTAAATTTCTCTGCCATTTGTTGATTGCCATTTTTTTTTAATAATAAAAGCATTATGGCATTGATTTATAGTACTGAGAACTACTCTTAATCTTGGCTATATATTTGTTCTGATCTGTTGGTTAGGTTTGGTCAGCGGACAACTCAAGGGATCATGAATGATCTCTGGAATGCCCTTGTACGCTATTATTTGAACAACTTCTGTGATGGAACAAAACAGGTCCATTCATATATTGCAATTTTCTGTTCAGCTTCTCTTTCATTCCCACCTTTCTCTCACTCCTATTTTTGGTTGTTTTTCCTCTGTTACTTTCACACCCTGCCATCAATATTCCAAACCTTTATCTTCCAACTCTCCATTGATTGGTAATGTAGTTAATTATCTTTTGTGCGAAATTTTGATTTAGCAATCTCTCAAGTAATAAGGACTCATTGGTTTCCAAACAACAGTGCTTTTGCTAGCGTGATAATCTGTTAACTTCTTTATACTCCTCACCTTACATTATTTTACCAGAATCATACTCCTCACCTTACATTATTTTACCAGAATCTTTTGTTGTGTTAATTTTTTTCAACAGTTTGTACATTAAACATTATCAATATAGATACTGAACTTTTATATTGATTGGGAAATATGTGAAGGATGCAATTGACCTTCTCCAAGGACATTACATTGTTTCTGTCAGCCGTGTTATGACCCCTCAATCTCAAAGGGCAGGCCTGGAGGCTATAGCTGTAAGTTAAATACCTAGTTTTTTTTTTAGATTTTAAGCACGTCTTTACTGTTATTTACTAAAAGTCAGTGTAGCACACTTACTTAAAGTTGGAAAAAACTGAAAAATCACGGTTTCCTAAGTGTTATAATTAGACATTTATCATTCATATCTCTTATATATTTCTCCCCTCTCTTGTTCTGCAGTCATTTCCACTGGCCTTGTCATTGATCTTGATTGGATTCTTTTTCGCAATTGTGTCACTGACGCAAGGTAAGTGAACTTAGTAGAAATGTTTGTGGATAGCGGGAATTACTTGAATAGTTGAATTTACATGAATGCATTGCTTGGGGGGGGTGTGGAGGAGATAAGGAGAATACTAATAGTGAAGAATTTATGCTTGCATATTCCACGCAAGCAATTGAGTGTTTATAGGGTTATTTACTTGGGTAGGTGTTAGGCTAAAAAGCAGCATAATCTCTTGGAGCATTTATTTGCACCAGCTCACATCTGAAACATGAAAAAATTATCACTGACAAGACTAGGAAAGACATTTCCTACTCCCCCTTTGAATTACCATCCATTCATTCCCTATATGATATTAAAGGTCTGTAACACCTGCTCTTCTATTCATTCTTTGCAGTTAGCTATGGTTATTGGCACCTATTCTTTTCACTTATGTGGGCAAGCATAAGTATTGGTATTGCAGCCATTGTGAGAGCTAATGGCAGGATTTTCTGCAACCGACCTCGTTCGCTCAAACCACGAAGTTAATTATGCATAGAATGCACTGGCCTGCACAACACAACTCTTTTCCAAGCTCTCACTCTGGTTATTGTATTTGTTCATACATGCTGCTTCTAATAGTCCACATGAAGCTCATCAACATCCCATTTCCTACTTCAGCAATACCACTATTGTCTTCGTCGGTATCATTCTTCTTTGTACATATTTTTCGTCCCTATGATTATTCAAGCAGGGAGCACTTTTGAGTCTGTAATTTCTGGGATTTTGCTTTGACTCCTGAGTCCAGTGATTGTAGCTGGCTGGCTGCAAGGGCGTGAATGTAAAGAAAGAAAACTATTCGCTGCCCATTAAGATTTTAGGCCTTCAGAAATGGCAATTTTGTAAATCTGAGCAAAAAGCATGGTCAATAAGTTGTTTCGTCAAACTACCTGTGCCACTTCTCAAACATGCCCCCAAGGTGGTTGGTGCGGCTTTTCTTAGGAAATTTCATTCCTTGATATTTACTTACCCTTGTCATGTTCTGTTAATTAAACCTTATCCAGCTCATTGTCCATGCAATTCTAGGACAGCTTGAATTGAAGGGTGTTTTTGCAAGGTAATGAATCAAAGTCATGCCGACCAACAGGCATTTTGTAGCGAAAACGTGAACTTTACTCTTGTTGGATGACATTAGGCTTCTCGCCTTTTGGTCCTAAACGACAAGATTCTTTGTTTCAGTTCGAATGACATAAAAACAAACTTCAAATCTTTTTGTCAAGTTCTTATGTACTTAATTACATAACTAAAAAAAAAATTTACAGTATAAATTACACCCTATTGTTAGATTAAAAAGAATCCTCATCTTGATTCTGAGTGAGAGTTTATTAATTTAATAACTAATATTTTATAGTGCGTTACCATCTCAACTATAAAATTAAAAAAGAAAAAGGAGAAATGTCAATTTGAAATTAAAATAACTACAATATTTTTTCAAACTTAGGGTATTAAGGGGGATATAAATGTATAATCATGTTTTTTTATGGTTAAAAACTTAAATTTTAGATTAAGAACTTGTACTTCCAAGTAAAAGAAGTTTTACTTTCTTTAAATATGGTCTCAGATCTAAATCTTATGAATAGAAAGATAAATGTTAAAAAAGTTTATTCTTTTATGAAATTGACTTAACTTAATTTCGAATTAATTATGATAAAATGTGATTTTTGAATACTAGAAATTTAGTATAAATCACCCAAAAAGGAATGAGAATGTTTTTTTTTTTTTAAACAAGCATATATATATTTTAACCCAACTAAAATCATATTAATCAAACAAATCTATACGGTATTTATAAAAGAAAATTCTTATCTCATTGATAATAACTTATGATTATACATAAGATATTAAGAATAACTAGAGATATAAAACAATAGTAGATCGAGCTCAACCTGAGACTAACATTAAAGAAGAATCATGAAAAGATCACATGAACAATCTTTGCATATTCTTTTACATTTTAGTGTAATTGAACACCTTTTAATCTACTCTTAAAACAAATCAGTACAATCTCTGCTATGCCTAGGCTAAAAGATCAAAGTTAGCAATGACTAACCCCTAATTTCTTCTGTATTGTTTTCTTAGCCACCAAAACTGAACTGAACAAACAAAACAAAAATACAATGAACAAGAAAAAATAAAAGTAAAAATAAAAAATAAAAAATAAAAAATAAAAAAAAGGAAAGAAAAGAGAAAACAGAGACTACTAAAAAATATCAATCTAGCGCGTACCAAAAAATATACCAGTCTTGCATAAAAAATATATATCAATAAATCTTGATGCCTTCTTAATTTATTAAGATATTTTTGTCTTTTTTAGCTCCAAACTAATGCTTGATTTTATCTTTTTTAACCCTAAATTGATGTTTAAGTGTGGGACAGATTGTAAAAACAAAAAATTCTGAAAATAATTGGTAAGGACAAACAGCAAACTGCAGCAATCTAGTGGAAAATGCCAGAAGAAATGAATGGAAAGTGGAAGGCCCAAAAAAAAAAAAAACAATAATAATAAATAATTAAATAAGAAGAAGAAGAAGAAGGAAAGAAAAATGAATGGAAAGTTGGAAACTTTTCTGGTTATTGACGTATCCTTCGCTCTGTTACCCTTTGGCAGCATGCAAACAGCAGCTAGACCCCATAAATTCTTCTGCTCTTTCCTTCTTTATTTACTTCCTCTTATCCTTCCTGCTTCTTCTTCTTCTTCATGGAGCTGATTCAAACCTATTCCATAAAAACTCTCTTGGTCTTTGAGCATACCATCAATAAAGGTACTTATTTCCAAACTACTTCTGCCTTAGTTTTTCTCTCTCTTGGTGTGTTCTTTTTATTTTGTCCTCCTCCTGTGTTTTTATTCTGTTCTGGGTGTTGTTCTTTGCAGAGCTGATTAAGAGCCTGCATGTGTACAGATTGGAGGATGGGAAGGAAAAAGAGGACGAGAGAGAGTTTGTCTTCAGAAGGGATGGTCCATATGTGGAAATGGCAGCTAACCCTCTCCTTAGATCGCAGAAATTTCGAGTTTCAGAGCTCTTTCATGGCAGGGTTACTGGTTTGTGGCTCTGCATTTTCGCTTTTCATGCCGATCGTCTCCCTCATTTATTCCCCATTCCTCCTGTACTCTCCATCACCAGGTACCACATTTAAAACACACACATAAAGCTTTCTCCTTCTTTGGTTTGGTTTGTTATGGAATGGAAATAGATTTTGGGGTTCTTGATTTTATTTCACAGGAACCCTAAGCTGAAGTCGATCCCAAATCTGGCGGATGATCTTCAGATGATTTTCCGGTGTGGGGGCGGCGTAGAGGATGAACGGATGTCAGGAGTTTCCCCTGAGGAAACATTTGAAGAGAATCAGAATCATTCATCAAGAAGTCTGCCTGTATTTGACCAAGACCTTAATTGCCCCCCAAATTCAGTTTCTGCTCTTCAATTATCTGAAACTCAAAAGGGTGAACAAGGCATAAAAGGTTATTCCCAAAGCTTGTTCCTTTTAGTATTTAGTGAAAACAATTTGAAACTGATCAATTTGGGGATTTTAATGATTTTGTGTTTCATACATTTCTATTTGGGATTAGGGTTTTGCTGCTTTTACAGGGTTGGGTATGGTGTCTTATTATTTGGGAAAATGCAGGTATAATCATGATGAAGAAGAAGAAAAGGGCAACTTCTAAGGATGTATCTAGAATTGCTATGGAAGATCTTGCAAAGTACTTTGATGTTCCAATAGTGGAAGCTTCTAAAAGTTTGAAAATTGGAGTTACAGTTTTGAAGAAAAGATGCAGAGAATTAGGTATTCCTCGCTGGCCTCACAGGAAGATCAAATCCCTTGATGGTCTTATTCGAGATCTTCAGGTGTTGTTCTTCCCCTTTTGCTTATCCATCTAAGTCTAGGGAGAAAGCAAGCAGCATAACATCTTACGTTTCCAAATTGACATTGGTTAATACATTGAAATGCTCTACATTTCCTGATGTTAAGTTGACCTAATGAGCACTATTAATCTAAAATTGCCTGTTCTTGCATTTGACTTTGACCTTTACATTGTTGAATGATTGTCAATACACCAAAACATATCGTGACCAATTCAAACATGCTCTCTTGTGTAAACTCTTTGTGTGTGTCTGTTTATGTTTGTTTACGTAGAAAATTAGTGCAGGAAGAGGCGGCACAATGGCAGCATGAGGATGAGGCTGCCGCATTTGCCGTGGCAAAGAGGAGAATGATGTTGGAGACCGAGAAAGAAATCATAGAGAGGAAACCTTTCATTGAATTACAAAGGGAGACCAAGCAATTCCGGCAGGATGTTTTCAAGCGAAGGCACAAAGCTAGAGCTCTCAAAAATCAAGGCATGGAAGTGTTGAACACAAACACTACATAAACGAGACCTTGTGTCTCAAAAACTTTAGAAACATCACCATTCCCATATTGACCTTTTTGCTTGGTATGGTGAAATATTCCCTTCAGGAAACTTAAAAATCACTGTAAATACCCATTATGTATATATGATGGTATCATGAAGTGTTTTCTGTGTTTGATACCATTATCCTATAGCTAAGTGCTGAGATTTTTTCTTGTTTCTCAAAAGTCAAAAAGAGACCTACCCTTTTAATTGATTAAAGGATTTGTTGATAAATTCTTTTCATCCACCTGCCTTGACATATTGGAAATGGTCTAACAAACCACAAAGTCAACTCTTTCACTATTTTTGTTTTCTCAATTTCTTCCCTGTTCTGAGTTCTAACATCTGGCTAGGTCTAAGGTTTCTCCAATGCATGGTATGGTGATTCCGTTTCTTCTCGATTCCTGAACATAGCAAAATGCGCATCTCCTTGTCCAACAAAAGGAAATTAAAGACACATGTTCACTTAAATGTAAAATAAAGGACCCGAAACAGGGGAAGTTTTATACACGGGGGGAGAAAGATGGAACTGGGTACGAGTCTTGGGTCCTCGAAACCGTGTCGTAGGTTCCGTGCAGCCTGTGCTACGGGCATCCGTCAGTGGAAGTCATTTTCATGGCTCCCATACTGCCCTCCACTGCATTCACTGATGTCAACACCAGTTTCCCCTGTGTGAGTCTCAACCAATCAAATTCATTATCCTTTTCTTGTGGGTCCTTCTTTTTTTTTAAATAATTTGTAATTATTATAAAGTTAATTGAGGGAAGGAAAAAAAATTTCGTGAGACTCGAACATGTAATTTATTGGGAGTGGACAAGCTTAACCCAAAATTACTTTACCGAAGCGGACCGTTCGGCCACTTCCTCCCTTTTGAAAAATGGTGACGGTGAAAAACAACTGTCCGTGCTGGAATAAACTTTTTCATAGTTCCCAAAATCCTACAGTTTTGTAGGAGAGTGCTAGGGCCACTCGCCTCCTGCACTCTCCTACCAACACTTTCACTTTTATTGGCCCACGTTATTCTGGTTTTTAAGAGCTTGGACTGCAAAGCTGAAACAAGCTTACGTGGCCCAATGAAAAGAGCAGTGTTGGCCAGAGAGTGCAAGAGGCGAGTGCCTCTAGCACTGCTTTTTTGTAGAATTTTCTTTTCCGACTTCTTTTTTTGATAAAAAAAATTATAAAATAATATATTAATATCTGTTTAAAAAAAAGTAAAGTGAAAATTCGAGAAATGAATTCCACTTACTTTTTTATTTTAAAGAAACGTAACCACTACGGGAGCCGCACATGGTAATGCAATTTACTTTTCTAACTTAATTACAAATACAATGATATTTAAGAAGGAAATGTTTTCAAGCAATAAATTAGTACAAAATTTATTATTTCTAACAATACAGTTGAATAATTCATTCAATCAATTGGCTTGGTCACCACGACAAGCAGATAGTAGTAAATCTTTGAAAATTCAAACAAGCACAAAAGAAAGTATAGACTTCGCCGTGAAAGTTTCAACGCCATTGAAGAAGAATCTTACGTCGCATGTGCGGCTGAAGATGGTCCTCCGCTTTACTCGGGTCATTGACAGTCACAGTAGTTCCTGAAGCAGATGAAGATAGCGGCTGCTAGGATTGGGAAAAAGGCCGGAGTGACTTTCTTGCCTGTACATTTTGGAAACGTGGGAGTATTCATAAAGGGGGCTGGCTGGTAGGTAAGCTGTATAATCCTGGAAAAAACAGGAAATCCCGTCCAAACAGCCAACTAGGAAATAATCTTGAAAACAAACCCGTCTTTTTTTATTCCCTTTGCTTTATTAATCATTGCTTCCTTCTATTTCCCCATCGCATAAGGTATACCGTCTCCTTTTTCCCCATTGCACTTGAGAGAATCACAAGCTCGAGATGGGTAACTGCTGGGGATCCTCTTCTCTCCATGAACAGAGTCACAACAGCTCCACAAACCAAGGTACGTACATGCCTACTCCCCTGTTAAATTAAAATTAGGCATTTAGTTATCTTGATTGCTTTCCTTTTTGGGTTTATGATTCCAAAAAGTTTCCTTTGGGGGTGTCTTTCCTTTTTATGGATAAGGCTGTTGATGATCTTCTATTTTTGATCTGTAATAGATGCATCAAGGAACTATAGCAACACCATGGAACTTTCAGCAACAACAAGCAGCAGCAACTGCAGGAGTCAATTTTCTGAGGCGGTGAGTGAAATTGTGGAGGAGAGGAATCCAGATGGGCAAATATTGGAAATGCCCAACTTGAAAGTTTACACCTTTGCGGACTTGAAGAATGCAACCAAGAACTTCAAATCTGATACTTTGTTGGGTGAGGGAGGATTTGGGAAAGTTTATAAAGGTTGGGTTGATCACAGGACTCTGCAACCCTCAAAGATTGGCTCAGGAATGGTGGTTGCCATTAAGAAATTAAACCCAGAAAGTATGCAAGGTTTTGAAGAATGGCAGGTCTTCTTCTTCATCTTCATCTTCATCTTCTTTTTCTTTGATCTTGATCATTATCAATTTGAACTACTTTTTTCAGTTATATTATTTTATCACAAATAAGGAATCACTAGGCTTTCTGAGGTTGTTTTCTTTTCTTAGTTTTCTCAATTTATTAAATTTATTTAGTTGGCAAAGTCCTGCTAATAGTAATTAAATAAAAATTGAAAGCGAAAGGCTTTAGCCATTTTCAACCAAGGAGAGCATGTGCAAAATGTGGCCCCACATGCCATGACTATGTTTTCCCATTTAATGGAATTTAAGACTGAATGGTTGTGGATTTGAGATTCATGAAACCTTCATGGCTGTGTTACACAATTTTCTTGAGCTTTATGCCTCTAACTATGACCCTTTTCAATTTATCCTAGCATTTTTTATTCATTTTCTATTTCATTGCTTTACAGTCAGAGGTGAACTTTTTAGGATGCCTTTCTCATCCAAATTTGGTGAAGTTGTTGGGATATTGTTGGGAAGAAAAAGAGCTTCTCCTAGTTTATGAGTTCATGGCAAGAGGAAGCTTGGAAAATCATCTATTTAGAAGTAGGTGTTCGAAAGCTGGATTGAGTTAAGTGGAAAAGAAATTGAATCTATTCAATTTTGTTGATTGATAATATGGTTATGCAGGAAATCCAGCAATTGAACCGCTATCTTGGGACTTACGGATTAAAATTTCCGTAGGAGCCGCTAAAGGCCTAGCTTTTCTTCATGCTTCAGACAACCAAGTCATTTATAGAGATTTCAAGGCCTCAAATATACTGCTTGATGGGGTTAGTTCACTCCTCAGTTCTCACTACTTCATGCCTTTGCCTTTGTCTGATTCTTTAGTCATAAAGAAATGCTGTTATGTTGTACAGAACTACAATGCCAAAATATCAGATTTTGGGTTGGCAAAATTCGGGCCTTCTGGTGGAAATTCTCATGTAACAACAAGGGTTATGGGAACCTATGGTTATGCCGCTCCAGAGTACGTTGCAACAGGTAATGATCTCGTTTCTGCTCTGGTATATATTGGCCGACAATATGAAAATGAAAAGTAGAATATAAAAGAAGATTGTTTTCTCCATTATTCAACAGGTCACTTGTACGTGAAGAGTGATGTCTATGGCTTTGGAGTTGTTCTGCTGGAAATGATGACTGGCTTGAGGGCACTAGATACAAAACGGGCAAATGGACAGCAGAATTTGGTGGAGTGGCTCAAACCAAGTCTCTCCAACAGGAGAAAGCTGAAGACTATCATGGATGTGAGGATTGTGGGTCAGTACTCATCCAAGGCTGCATTGCAGGCAGCAGAGCTTACTTTGAAATGTCTGGAGACGGATCCTAAGAAACGTCCTCCCATGAAGGAAGTCGTGGAAGCTTTAGAAAGAATTGAAGCTCTTAAGGTTAAGGTAAAGGGGAAAGATAGTCAATCTGGATCTAGTCAATCAAGCTCCCACCATGTTCAGCAGCCTGCTCGGCATCATTACCGCTTCCAAACAAGCAATGGTGCCGATAATTAATTCATGCGTACCATTTTTATTTTTAGATTTTTTATCTGTGATTAGAACAATTAATATTCTTTCTAAGATTTGTCCAAATCTTGTCGGAGTCTCAATTTTGCTCTAGTTGTCTCCCATGTATTGTTAATCTCGCAATGAGTTGAAGTTAGGAACTATTGAGCTTACTTTTGCATTGTTTTTCTGTACTGAAAAAGGATGACATGACAATGGATATTGTTTTTCAAATTCCACACAATCGAAAACATATGGATCTCCATAACATCATCGAGTGAAAAAGGCAAGTAAAAACTAACCAAAGTACTTGATAAATGAAGAATAGAGGAAACAGTCAAGTTTTAGACTTAGCCAATCATTGACATCCAAATGCTGAAAAAAAAAAAAGAAGAACGTATGAACCTAAATTTGGGAATCAGCATCTGCATAGCATTAAACTCAATGTTCTTAATATCTCCATATAATGACAAAATAAAATGCCAGTCAAAACATAACAAAATGCTAATATACCAGTGACATGTAACCTAATTTGAGAAAAATGGAGCCACCACAGAACATGGAGAGAAGCTAAAGCACCACTGAGGAACCTGGAGGAAGAATTGAATCCAGTGCAATATGCAATACTGCCACTTCACTGCCTTGATCTTGACTCAGCTCGTCGAGCTTCATCTGGGGTTGAAGGAAACAGTTCTATATATCTCTTTCCAATTGTCATCTTGTCCTTACACATTGCTCTCTTAGCTTCCTCTGCAGATTCAAACTCCACAAAAGCCTCCCCTGTAGCTTTTCCATCTGGGCGGCATGCAATGTGTATCCTATCTTCAACAAGCTTGAACTCTCCAAAGAATTCAATGATATCAGGTTTCTTCACAGAGAAGGGTAGGCCACGCATCTTTAAAATCTCAGTGTACTCCAATTGATCCTTGTCATTGTCATACCTCTTTGATCTAGATGGTGGAGGACTTCCATGATAATCATTGTCATAAATTCCATCATAATTCACCTCTGCAGCCACAGCATTGTAATAGTCCTGCCTCTTGCACCTGAAAACCTCCACATACCTGCGTCCCATATTTTGTCGATCTCTCTGCAAAGCAAATTCAACCTGCATGGCCCCAGCAAAGACAACAAAGGCCTCTCCTGAGAACCGTCCATTCTTGTTGACCAGTAACACATCCACAATGTCCAGTCCAGCAAAGAATTTGAAGATGTCGATATCAGTGCAGTTGAAAGGTAGGCCCCTGAGCCGGACCACAGGAAAGGGAGGGGGCTGAGGGCTTCCACCATAATTGAATGGTTGATAGCCACCAGCACTGCTGCTCACTGCGAAGTAGGGAGTGGATTCCATCATTCTTTGTCTCTTTGAGCCGACCTCGTACCCGTCCGAAACCCCCCCGCTTCCCAACATTGCCCTTCAATTATCCATACCCAAAAGAAAAATCCCCCACTCAACCTGTTAATAACCAAACCCAACCCACATTTCCCAAATACCCAATGATTTTACCCCTACTTTTTTACTCTAACAGCATATAACCATTCATATTAACCCCCCACCAAGAAAAAAAAAACAATAAACACAGAAAAACCAAAAGCAATGCAACACAGAGATGGGATACATTAACTGATAATCTAAACACAACAATTTACAAAGGAAAACAGAAATTATTTTTTGTATTGTTAATTCTTTGTTGGCAAACCTATTATCCATGTAAAGATTCGACAATGCACTTCCAACTAAATAAATCACGTTTTCTTTTCTATAAACTAATCTGGGTTCCTATATTCCATAGGGTTTTCCTAAAAGCAAAGACCATATCTCTAAACAATTACTATGTACCATTAAATTCACTACCAAAAATCGATGGTTTGATTTCACATTGGTCCACTCTAACCTCAAAGATATTACGTTTAATCTAAGAAATGAACCTGTTGGATTGGGTATTAAGATCATTTTTCTTTTTCTTTTTCCACCTTTTTTTTAAAAAAAAAAAAATTATTTGCAAACTTATCTAACATGCAGCTGTGTGTCAGTACATGAACACAGAGAACGCCTGGAAATTTCTCTAATTAATTTAACCTAAAGTTTCAATCTTTTTTTTTTATCAATAGGTAACCTTTCCTAGATTATTTTCCAGTTGTTAGTTTTATCTTTCTCAATCGACAATCATACAAAAAAATAAAACCCTAACTCCATCCAAGAAATCACACAAAATCATAACTAATAGCGTTCAAGCCGAAATCATCATCAATCAAACGAAAAATAAACAAGGGATTACAAAACAAGCGATTACAAAAACAACAAACATCGACCATGAATTTAAGGAATTCGAATTTACCCTCTTGATCCGTACATGCTTTCTTGCGTATCGAGATTCGTGATTCTTCGACCAAGGCAGAGCCCCCCCTGGACTAATCGCAGAAGAAATAAACCCTAGCTGTGTTGATGGATCCCGTATGTAAATGGACGCGTAAATGTTATTTTCAAGATGATTTCAGTTTGTTCTTCTTACGGTGGAGAAAATATAACCGATTTTGTTGCCCTTTTGATTAAATAAATTTTATCCTCGGGTTCTCAGAAATTACGCGATACCGTCAACGCGGTTAGGGGATTGGACTTAACAGGGTTCGGCCCAACCAAACAAATTTTTCTCGCTTTCTATTTTTTTTTTTAATAATTTTTTTAATTTTTTTGTATAACTTAATATGTTATTTAAATAATTGATTATTTTAATTCATATAAAATTCATAATATTAAATGCATTCACTCATTTAATGACACCTAAAAATTATATCAAAAAGGTGAAATAAAAAAATTATCCCTATAACATCATTTATTATTATTTTTTTTAACATGAGATTTGAGTTTGGAAGGTTTGTTTTATTTTATATATTTTACTTATGAGAGATTACAAAAGCAAAATTGATTCAAACTGCCAACCAAATCTCAACCCATCCACCTTAAACAAGTTATAGGTAAGTTGTTTTACCCTATGACTTACTTTGGCCGAACTAATTTAACTTATGATTTGCATGATTCATTTAGGAACATTTTTCTATGCTCTTTTTTTTTTTATATAATTTTTTTATTATTTTAAAATATATAAATATTAATTATATTTTTAAAATATTAAAAGACGAGAAAAAAAATATCTACAACTACAATTATAGCAATCTCAGAGGGAACTAAGTCACAACCTATAAACCTGTAAAATGAACAAGATATGTGTTGCATTCCCTAATACATGACATATCTGCCTACCCATGCTCTATCGGATGCATATGCAGTGAAAGTAACAAAAAAGGGTTGTGAAGGGCATAATGATCTCAATGTTTTATTAAGTATTTTTTCTTTAGTAATAAAAAAGGAGTTTTACAAGAAGCAGAAGCTTCAAAATTTAATTTAATTTACATAAAGTGCTGTTGGTCAATACAGGAAGAGGTTCCCAAAATCAGTAAAAATTATCCTGGAAAAGGAAAAAGAATCAAACAGATCATGCTTTCCTAACTAGCAACAAGATCATTCTTTTTCATACTAGACCATCCGACAAATATATCTGCTAACTCTCGCAGACAAAATCAACCATGGTATTATGCCAACCTGCAAGATAGAATATTGATCAGTACATCTCAAAACCACCATACTCAGCTCGCTACATGGCTTATCTGCTATTTTCTTTTTGTTTTTCTTGTTGCTGTTTTTCTTTTCTTTTCTTTTTTGGTCAGCATTGTTGCTGAGAATTCTGAAGAAATTTATCTGCATGTTTCTTTAAAGAAAAGGGAGTCAGGTGCGGAATTTGTTTACCATGATCTTGTCATTCAAGTGACCTCCGGCCTTCCAAGATAATAACCTCCCTGCAAAGATTCAATCAATAAAGAGTAGTTATTTTCTCAAATTTTTTGTTGACTCTTTCTACCTATGTATTCTCCCTTTGTTTTTCTCCCCCAATCACAAAGACTGAATTTATCTAAACCTAAATCTATAGAGGTGATTCATAATGTCTGCTGGATATTGAAACATACAAAACAATTTTCTAGAGCCAAACAAGAAAAAGAACAGGCAAAACTTAACAACGAAAAAAGGTATAATAACAACAGTACAATGGCTTACCAAAGGGTTGGACAAGATTCTGAGGAACAGAAGCAACAGGAGACCCCCAAAACCAGATTATCAGCATGAAATATGTTGCAGTCTACACAACCAACAAAAAAACTCATAGGACCTACATCAAGGAAACAAACAGATAAACTTCCATTAACAATTTCACAAACTGACCTTCATGATGAGCATGACTTTCAGATACAAATCATAAGACAGCTTCATCTCTTGGCTTCGTTGTTCTTGATCTGGATATCAAAGTACCAGAAGCTTCAATCAGTATGGGCTAACACAAGACAACTTCTTAGACTCTAAAACAAAATAAGGCCATAAGGCCACGTAGGATAGGAGCTTTTCTCTCGAAGAAAAGAAAGGGAAAGAACAAGACAAAAGAGAAAGTATGTATTTTTTTTTCTTTCTGCTGTGTCTCAAGCACCCTAGGAAGCCCACTGAAGAGACAGTAGTGTATAGATGCAATAGAACATGTAATTGGCAATAGAAAAGCAAAGGGAGGGAGAACATCAAAATATTGCACATATGTGTGTATAAATACATGCAATGAGTATAGATTAACATTGCAACTGAACTCTAATCTCTCATTAGTCACTAACTAGAGCAAAAAAACATTGTTAACCAATATTCATAGGATATAAACTTTCAATATTCAACTTTTTAAGTGACTCCTACATACACCAAGTCATAATTTGAATTTTGATTCTTGAAAACGTAAGTATAACCAGATGACTTGTTGAGCTAGCCTTCTATTGTTAAAACTTCATCAGTGATAGGTTACAACTTCTCAACAGTAATTAGTCTAATTTAAGACTGAAATTTCCTTGTGTAATATTTATATCCAGCACCTGAAAGGAAAGGCCCCTCATTTTTCAAACTAATTTCCTCACCCTCTCCACTTAATAAAGTTCATTCTGAATGGTACTTCCGAGTCCCACACCACAAACAAAGTTTTAGATAAACTTCCAAAGGACTACTACAATACCAGTTTCCATGCCCCAAATCAAACATCTCTATCAATTATTATTATTATTATTTATAGCCAAGTTGACATGGTATGAAATCCAAAAACAGAACAAGGGGATATTCAAGAAATCCAATTTTACAAATTTCTGCGACCAACAAGTTTGATATATCTTAGTAAACATTGAAAAATGACCAAAACTGGAAAATAGCCTCACAATTTGCAAGCTCCTTCTCCTTAGCAGCTGCCGTTCTCCTGAGCTTTGCTGCTTGTGCAAATGTCGACGGTCTGCGCCCACAAAGAATACAATCATACAATCTAATGTGATTGCACAATCAAGCAACAGTAAGATCGAGCTTTTAAGCTTTTAATGACGTTTTACAGGACTAAACTAATAGAAATTCAAAATAAGCGACAACATCACTCACTGCGACAAGGAGCTGGCCTCCTTCAACAACTGCTTAATTTCTCCACGCAACGGGATATCCTTATCGGTCCTGGATCCTTTCTAGAAAAACAAATCAACATAAAAGAATCGGAAACAGGATCAAATTCCGGTTTCTAAGTTAACCAACATGATAAACATTTAACCAAATCAGGATGAACTCATACCTTCTTCAAGTCGTGGAGCCACCGGGTGGCAAATTGGAAGGCGATAACCGTGAAGAAGATGAGAGGAGCAACCGGAAAGCTTCCACTTCCCGCTAGGGTTTCCACTTCTTCCATATTTCTTTCAAATTCGTCTGCAGATCGAATTTCTCTACCAATTCATCTCTGGCTTTTTCTTCGTCTTGATTTTCGCCTCTCAATCGGCGAAAACAGGAAGCTTTCTTTCTGACCGGATAATCGGAGATCGGGTCGGGCTATTAATAAGGCCCGTTGGAAACTCGGAGAGTGGCCCTCTTCTGGGCCTCTAGAAATTAATGCTGGAAGAGCTTTGGACTTGCGGCCCAGACCATATTCATTTTATTTTACATTTTATATATCTCCAAAATATATTTTTTGTTTTCAAAAATGTATTTTTCCGTATAACCTACAAATTTTTTTTTTTTTGCTTGCCATCAAGGTTTTTAAAACCCAACCGGTTATTGAACCCTTTTTAGGTCCGGTTTTCGGTTTAACCGATTCAACTGATTCAACCGATAAACCAACCAGTCCAAACAACAAGGGAGAATCTGATGAGAGAGGTAAGTAATTTTGTAATTTTATTAAAATTAAGGGTTAGAATCGGTATAAGAAAGGAATGGTGAGGGTGAAATTGGAAAAAATAAAAAGAAGATTGCATGAGAAATTGAACCGATAGTTTTTTCGATTTTATCGGTTTTGATCAGTTTTGACATCAAACAGTTTTTTATGTAAACCAAATTATTTTCATTATTGATATCGGTTCAACCGGACGGTCCGACCGGTTTTAAAAACCTTGCTTGCATGTATTGAAATTATCAAAATAAATTTAATAATTTTTTTTCATATTTATAAATTAATGATATTTTAATAATTTTAATATTTAAGTTGTACAAAAAATATACAATTTGTACTGAAAAACCTCTCTCTCTCTCTCTCTCTCTTTTTTTAAAGGCAAATCCTTAGTAATAAATAAGTAATAACTTTTAAGTTGGCCGAACTAAAATTTATTTTTCTCAATGAATGGTACCTCTAATATATTTTTGGAACAATTAATTGTTACAGGTGATGACATGGCAAATTAAAATAAAAATTTATCTCAAACAAGAATATTATAATTATAATGTCACATATTATTAATTTTTTAAAATATAATATATTGTTATATAATTAATTTTTATTTAAAAATTTATTT
>BPVZ01000086.1:61412-91258 GCA_020521535.1 Rubroshorea leprosula
AAAAAAAAAAAACGCACAGCCAAAAAACTGTGCCAATCAGAGGCAACAGTAGAACGGTTTGGAATTGGATAGAAGCACACGGATCGATGACGTGGAAAAAAAAAAAAAAAAAGGTTTGAAATCCCGCCCAGAGGCGCGGGCGATATTTTGTACGTGATTCAGTATTTAATTTCGATTCAATTTTTTCCCCTTGCCTAAAAAGCCTCCTCACGTTTGAAATATATTCACTCCACAAAACACCAAATCAAAAGCATATCCTCTCTCGTTCCTTCCAACCCTAAAAGGTAACTTCCGGCGGTGACTCACTCCGATTCTCACCGATTCTGACTGATCCCCGAACGATTCTCACTGATTTCCGCCGTGTTTCCTGCAGGATTCGCCATGAAAGGTGCTAGATCGAAGGCTGATTCCAAGAAAACTGACAGCAAGTGAGTTTTCTCCGTTGTTTTGCTTTACTGTAACTTCTGCGTCGATATATGTTGGTATGATAGGGTTTGCGATCTACGATCTAGGTGTTAATTAGTCTCTGTTGCATCATTGATGTTTTGCCGTGGATTTGAATGTTAGGCTGAAGACCAAGAGCGCAGCGGCTGGGAAAAGAACGAAGAAGGCTGCCAAGGATCCAAACAAGCCAAAGAGGCCTGCCAGTGCTTTCTTCGTTTTCATGTAAGGACTGTTATAATTGCGGTTCCTGTTCTACGAGTCAATTCCTTTTTGGTGATTCTGATTCTCATAAGCTTCGGTTCTATACTAATACAGGGAGGAGTTCAGGAAACAGTACAAAGAGGAGCATCCTGACAACAAATCCGTCTCTGCTGTGAGTTCTACATGTCGATATAGATCTTCAGGTTGTTGTTCTTTTTGTTATATTTCCTGACTCGAGTTTTTTCTTTTTTTTTGGTACTCCCCAGGTTGGAAAGGCTGGAGGAGCAAAATGGAAAAGCATGTCTGCAGCCGTGAGTATTTTTTAGGAAAATTCTAATGTTATTATTATTTTACTTGTTTGTTTGGAGTAATTTCGTATATTACTATTTGTTCGTTTGATACAAATTTTTGATTTATACAATTATCCATAAAACTTCCAGGAGAAAGCCCCTTACGCAGAGAAGGCAGAGAAGAGAAAGACTGAATACACTAAGAATCTGAAGGCGTACAACATGAAATTGGTATTTATATTTGGTTTCTGATATATATTAATTGTTTCATTTTTTTATTTACATTTCGTTTGATTTTAACTGATTTTGGAAACGTATAGGCTGGGGGAAACAATGGTGCTGATGAAGATGAGTCTGATAAGTCCAAGTCTGAAGTCAATGATGAGGAGGATGAAGAAGCAGGAAGTGGAGAGGTTAGTTCTGTTGAAAACTCAGATTCAAAAAAAAAAAAAAAAGCACTTTAAAAACCAGGAATAATTCTAATTGATTTGTTCAATTGTCTTTATGCAGGAAGAGGAGGATGACTAAATCAGGCAGATAGCGAACTGTGGAGAAGTTTATCTGGGTATATTGGAATTAGATTCTAACTTTTATGTTGCTTTCTAGTACAAATTATATTGGGAGAATGAACTAGTTTTAGCTTTTTAAATCTTATAAGGATCTGTACTTAGACTTTTCTCAATGATCAATGATTAGTTTGAACTCCATCTGCATTTTTTCTTTTTTTCACAAGGGTAATGGTTAAATTAGTAAGGTTAGTAAGGTTAGCATTGTTTGTGGGAGGTATTGAACTTAGATAAAAGGTGCAATCCATCGATTGTTTTTTTGGGCTGTAGTGGCCACTATCGGGCCAAAACAGGCGAATGCTCCATCTACATTTTTTATCTGTGCTTTTCTGCAATTAATTTGTTTTAGTTTTCCAATGGAATATTTCTAGAGTTAGATGGGTCGTCACGCTACAACAATTCATTTAACAAAATACAGTTTTACTGTTTTACATGGTATATCATTTTTCCCAAGTATTCTAGACCATAAAAAATGAAGTTTATCCATAAATTTGGGTTTTGCTTTGCATCACTATCCAATCAATCTTTTTCTCGGTCAATTTAAAATGTGTGCTAGAGTGTAGGCGTTGAGTTGAGACTTGAGAGAGACGTGCAGTGTGGTACTCTGGTATTTTGGGAGGATTATGCCTCTTCCCGGTCTACCTTCAAGTATGTCTTCTGTTTATGATTTTGGTGTAGAAGTTTGGTCTATCTTGCCCCTTTTTTGGATTGGACCATGGGATTGATTATGTAACACCATGTAAACCCGGTTGAACCAAATAAACTCGATTGAATATGGAAATTGAGTTGGGCCATGGGGTTGATTATAGTTTGCATCAATGAACCCAGCTGACTGTGAAAATTGATTCGGACTTTCAAGTCGGCATCTATCATTGTATCTGTAAACCCAAGGTGCTAAAAGTGGGTATCTTTTCTGTATATGTATCGTTTTAATTCCATTGATGTTCCCGATGGGACAGAAGGGTATGCTTTTTAGGGAGAATTGCCTTTCAGGAGAACAATTTTTGTTGTTACGTGAAATGCATGGAACTCTTTTCAATATATATATATATATGATTTTAAATTATACAATAAGAAGTAATTTTTTTTAAAGCTTATTTATATGTTATGTTTTTTATTTTTTAATTTATTTTATTTATATATTATATAATTTAAACATAAGATTTTTTATTTTCAAGAAAAAAAGATTGTTACTAATCTACTGAGTTCATTCTCATAACCCTTTTCAATATTAGTTGCACAGTTCATATCGCTGTTCTAAAAGTTCTTGGATCAGCGTTAAAAAAGAAAAAGAAAAAAATTCTTGAACCAAATGTTCCTGCTTCAGCTTCCATCCTAATCCCAAAATTTGGCCCCGATATATTCCTGCAAGTAACTTATCTGAAGTCACCTAAAGGGCATCATCAACCCACGAGCCCAATCTTTAAATACAAAGCCCAACCAAGCATAGGCCTAAGAAATAATAAAAATCTTAGCAGTAGAATGATATTGTTCACCTACATTATTGCAGACAGCTGCTGTCTACTAATCAATGGTAGCTCGTAGTAGTAGAATTCAATAGGTGGCTACTGGTTATTAACACGTGGCTCTTGGTAGAAGAATGCAACAGATGAATACTAGCTACTCACATGCAGCTTCTTCTTTTCAAATGCTTTTGTTCACTCATAATACAGATACGGCTACTGGCTATTGGCTACCAAGAAATACTAGCCAGATAATCAAGCTTTGTGTTGGTGAAGTTGGTTATTCCCTTTGTGAATGGGAGCATCTAAAAAATTTGCTTAATGCTGATCATGAGGAAGTTTATTAGAAGGGAATGCTAATCTATAATGGAATGGTAAGGTCTTGTCTTATTTGGAGTAGTTGCACAGTGACATCTTTGTTTGCGTAGTTTGTAGACTGTGCTGCTTTGTATGGTAACTTCTAATACCAATATAGTATTTTTTTGGTGTAGTTGAAGTTTTTAATAGAAATTTTATTAAAAAGAAACTGTTGTACAAGTGTTATTTTTGTAAATAAAAAGAAAATAAGAATAAAATAAAAATAATATATTAATTTTATTAAAATATAAATGAAAAACTCGTGCAAAAGTATCAATTCGATGTTTTTAAGATTTGTAATAAAATGAATAAAATATTAACTTGTAAGAAGTTACAGTATTTTTCATAAATTATAGTGTTTGATGCAGCTGAAACTTTTAAAATTTAAAAAAACTTCTCACCAGCTGTACCAAACATAACTATAAATGCATAAAAGTAGCTTATTTAACCTGAAACATTAGCATGTGTATTAGGGGTTCCAGAACCCATGGATTCAGTAACTAATTTTTTTTTTTTCTTTCGCTGGAGAGTAGTGAGACTTGCAACTACCAAAACTCGAACACTGGCAACTAGAATTGCTTCAAACAAACTATTGAGAAGAGTTTTGAGGGATCAAGTGAAGCAACAACTCTTAGGTCGAAGTCGAATTTAATGGCAATCTCAGCAGTTCCTTCAAGTGGACTGGAACATTACCTTCGTGGGTTGTGCATGGATTAAAACCGAGCTTGGGCTGAAACACAGCGAAATAAAGGCTTGACCCAAAAGAATGGACTACAACTTTTTACCGACCAATGACACTTGGCAAGAGAAGGGGGTTGCCACGTTGGCAAATAAAGTCTGTATTTGTCCCCAAATTGGGGCCCATAGACTCACATCATGGCTATTATGGAGTCACACATTCATGTGATTTGAGTGTATGATTGAGAAATGGCTTTGGTGCACATGAAAGAGGCGCTGAGCATCATTAGACAGGATAAGGAAAACTGCTTTTTACTGCAACTAAAAGGAACATTACCTTCCTGAGTTGGATGCCATGGCCCTCTACTCCTTTGGTTACTCCCTTTTTATGGGAAACCATGCTACTTTCATCACTCACCCTTTAATTTAAAAGCCATCTGCAGCAGGACACAGATTGACCCAGCTCCTAGAATTCTTGCTAATTGGTCACCGCCACATGCCATTATGTTTCAATTTAAAGGTTAAACAATGCACTAACGTGGAGAAATTTAGAGCACTAAAAATTTCATTGACTGTGAATTTGAATTTAAAGTACCTCTATAACATGTTCTTTTAAGAGACATCAGCACTTTTCCTACATTTCCAACAATTTCTCAGCTTGATTAGATTGACCGGATAGACTAGTGCAAAACTTATTTCATATTGCCTATTGAAAAACCTGTTTTCGTACAAGAACAAGTAGGACATGCCCCCCTATGGATTTCATGATTTGGTTAGCCGAAAGGTGGGTTAAGGCAGGTTGCTTTTCTTAATTAATCTTCCGTTGTATAATAGCTCAAGGGTTCTTATGCCTTCATTAATGAACTTGTAAGTTAATGACAAGTTTTATTTTATCCGGACCCAATTGCATTCATCATTGTTTGTCAATGATAGTTGCATACTTACTGTATATATGATTTAAGTATTTGAATAATAATTGAAGTTACAAAATGTTCAATTTTGACAAAAAAAATTTCAATCCTTTCCCTCAATCATTGAATTGAACTACGAAGCATATTCTCGTGGGTATGGATATGAATGATGGAGAAGCTAGAGGCTTTATCCCCATCAAGGCACAACACAAGCGAAGGTGGCTTTAAAGAACTTGTTTGTCAAGGTTAGTTAGGGGAATGGATTAAGAAAATAAAAGGTCCAAAAACGCCAAACCTTTCAATTTAGTATCCTAGAAAATACCCAACAAACAAATAAACAAAACACTGACACGTTCCCCCTTTGCTGTTGCTAGCGAAATGGCAGCAGAACACAACAAATAATAAAATCCAGATTTGCTTTTATCAAGGGGCTCTTTCTATGGTACACCTTGCGGGTCGTCGTGCGCATATGCACCTGTCATGGGCTGTTCACTGCGTGAACGAAAACCCTTTTCATTTTTATGCTTTAAAACTCAAATCCAAGTCCAACTCCTTCATAGGTAAAGCTTTGTAACTCAAAATTAGGGGTTTTGGCAGTTTCACAGATTTTTCAATACCCAAAAAGAACACATTTTGATGAGTAAAACACCCACTTACAGCAATGATTCCCTCTTTGTAATTTATTCAAATCATTTCCTTTCTTGGGTCAATGGAAAAAAATGAGATCTTTAATTGAAAAATCATTGTTTTGTGCAGTTTTTTTTTGGTTGGAAGAATTGTTTGGGACTAAAGAAAATAGAATAGAAAAATGGAACCTTCGTTTTCTGTTCTGATGGCTCTGTTCCTGGACTTAGCTTCTAAAACAACCACTTTTGCTGTATCATCCTTACTGTTTTCATTATTTTTATCATTAACTTCTGCACACCTACATCACATATTTCTTAGCGTTTGAATTTCCACTTTTGTTCAGCTCTGCACTGTTCATCAATCAAAGCAACATTCCCTTCGTTAATTCCCATGCTTGGAATACCATCCATTTTAACGATGTTGCGCTCTCTTCACATTCCAAAAACGTCTCCAAAATGAAATGCATTTGGGGCAGGGTCCGTTATGGCTTCTCTCCAGTTAAAAAGGTATGCTCTTGTTGTATGCCTGCTTGCTGAGATAGCACAAAGAAGGAAATTTGAAGGCTGAATTTTGGGTTTCATGGTTTTGTTGTTAAAGAATTCAGAAAGAAGGAAAGGTTTTAGCTTTCTCGAATTTTAAACAATGGAAAAGCGTAGGATTTGAAGTGTATTATGCGTTCTGTTTTGTGTCAGGAATCGAACTGATGGTTGTCATTTGCTATGTTTTTTAGTGCGCATTATGAGAAAGAGGTGAACTTGCTTTTTGAAAATTTCTGTTCTTTTTAGGTGATGTTCTTGCTCAGATAATCTGAATTGTTTCTGCTGGGATCAGTACTATAGTCTTTCAGTGGTTAAAAATTCTCAATGGATGTGGATTGGATTGAAAATTTTGAATTTCATTAGTAGGTAGAAAACTTGACCAGAATTCTCTTTGATCATTACAACTTTAGATTGATTTTAGCTTTTCTTTTTCTTGGAGTAGCTCCTCATAAATCTCTACTCCTTAATGATGATAAAGACATTTCTTTCCTTAAGATCTTGATTCTTGTGCGTGGGTTCTACAGTATTCGTCGTCTAGCCCATTGACTTGAGAATTTTCTGCAATTTGATGCCTGCTTAATGGCTGTGCTGTACCTCAATCTTCCTTTTCCCTGCCGACACAATACATGACTCAGTAAATTTATTGAGGATTTTCAAACAAGCTAAAGACCTGTGTGGTAGAGTCCTAAAGAAGCTTCTAAAGAGCACATGTTGAGCATGTCTGCAGTGATCTAAAGATAAAATGAATTTTGTCCTTCTCTTTGAGGTGCTCATGAGCTGAAAACCCTCTGATTTTGGATTCTATTATGCAAATGGATATCAATTGCCATAGACACTACCTTTGTATATGAGTCATAGCCTGCATTCCCTTTTCGTAGGCTGGCTTCACTGGCTTCCTTTTATTTGCCCTGGTTGTGTATCATTTGTTCTGCTTCATTAGTATCACATTTTCCTTTATGTAAAGATATCCAAATCTTACGTTCTTGGAAGAGCATAAAAGATCTACTGAATGGCTGAGAAAGCTGTCAGTTAGTGTACTCTATGGGTTATAGCAATGGGAACTATGTTGTTATACATAGAGCCCGCAAGTGGGATGTAATTGGTGGTTCCTTTAAAGATTTTGTATCAATAAGAGCTAGCCCTTGTTCTGTGCTTAGTACTCTAACACCTTTTTTGATCCCTGCTAATGCTATGCGTGTTCATCTTTTAAATTTTCATAATCAGATTAGATATGTAAACATGCTATGATGGGCGGGAGCTTTCTTGGGACAATGTAATGTTTTGCTATATTAGAATAGCTTAAATTGCTTTACTTGAAGCTCTTTCAGTTACCCTTGGCTAATTTATGGCTTTGCAGGGTAAGAACTGCATGTCAGATTATGTTAAATTAAATGGATGCAAAACAATTGTTTGGTTATTGAAGGATAAGGAGTAGATGCTGCAGTAATAAAATGCTATGATAGATCCATTGGCTGCATGGGACGCTTATTTCACCTTTTTGACTTCAATCAAGGCAGCATGGCCAGAAAAATACGTAAACATAGGAAACATGATGATGGTAAGCGTTATTACTCTCATGTTTGCACCATTGAAACTGTGTGTGTCACAGAGCTTGGATCAAAGGTCAGGCTGGTTATGTTAGAAGATCATTATTTACATCAGCATAACTGTGCTCTTCATTGTTAAGCTAGCCAACCACCTGGGATGCATCTATAGTATTTGCAATATTTACATTGGTTTGTTGTCATCTCTTTAATTCTCATGTTTGTTTTCAGTGTCATGATTAGTAATCCCAGCTCTCCAAAAAAATATTTAGTGGAGTAATTTTGGCAGTTTCTTACTAGTTTATTTCCTTTTTTATGTAGAGAAGTAACACTGTTAATTTTTTCACTGTTCAGGGTTGGAAGCTCCTAGAAATAGCTTAGAGCTGCAAGTAGGAACTTCTCAGAGTTACAATGATGTTGGAGATATGTTGGTAATTTCATTTCCCATTAGATTCCTTCTCTAGCTACAAAGAATTAAGGTGCTCATATGATTTTTAGACTATGCTCTTTGGGTTGCATGAATATGGATTTAATGACACTTTCTACTGATTATTGTGAGGGACTGTCAGGGAATAGCAGAGACTATTTTGCAGGATTTAGTTAGTTTCTGAAACAAGCCTTTTTGAGTATTTGTTTTATGAATACTTTGGTTTTGACTTTTGATATTGTCGTGTATTACAGTTTTTTTTCCTATTCTCCATCTTAATTTCTTCTTGTAACCCAGATTATATTACCTCTAAGAGAACTTTTAATTGTTAACTCTTCCCATGTTTCTTTGTCTTGCTAATCTGGACTGGAATAAGTTTTATGAATAAGTTTCCAATTCTATACCAGTTAGTGAAATGAATGGTTTGTGTAATCTCTCTTTCTCCACTTAAAATTGAGATGTACTTTTCCTGTGAATTTTCAATGCCGTTGTCAGGTGGAAGAAGACTGGTCGAGAAAGAACTATTATCCAAGTGAGGCTTCAGTGAAGAAATTGAGCAATGAGGATATATCCCAACAAACTAAAACAAGGCAAAATGCACCAAGCATTGTGGCCCGATTGATGGGGATGGATGCGTTGCCAGCAGATACAAAATCTGCAGTTCAAGTTCAACCTGTTGAGGAAAAGATTAATAAATTGGGTGTCAAGCACTCTGGAAGAAATGGAAGAAACTCTGTTGCTCAGTTGTCCTCTAATTCAAGCAATTCCAGGCAGATGGATCTTGACTTAATCTATGGTAGTGAAGACAGAAATGCTGGTAGATTGAGCATTGGCCAGAACTTTGGAAGGCCAAAGCCTCGTGAACATCCTCAAGAAGAGGAACTGCAGAAGTTCAAGAAAGAATTTGAGGCGTGGCAAGCTGCCAGGTGTAGGGAATGTTCCAATATTGTTGAACATGGTAGCATTGAGAGACAGGGACTTCCTGAAGAGAAACACAACAAGAAAAAGATGGCCACTTTTGCAAGTGCAGTGGAAAAAATAAGAGACAAGCCCATAGAACCAGCTGCTGTTATCTTAAAAGCAAGTTCAGATGAAAAAAGTGGTCTACATCAGAACAGACATAAGATCAGGTACATCCCAGATAAGCAGAAGGAATGGTTTTCCTCAAGAAGCAGAAGCATGAGTGCTGACTTTGAGCAGTTTTCCATGATAGATTATGGCAGAAAACTGGATACTGCTCCCAGAAGGATAGTAATATTGAAGCCTGGTCCTGATAGGTTTGGTGATGACGAAGAGTCTTTGACCAGTTCCTTAGGTACTTTAGAAGAAAGGGGCAATATAGAAAATTTTCTTGAGGAGGTAAAGGAGCGGCTGAAACTGGAACTGCAAGGAAAAACTCCTAAAAGAAGTTCTGTGGTCAGAGGAAGTGGGATTGAGACCCCTTTTAGTGAAAAGCCATCAGATCCAAAACAAATTGCTAGGCATATAGCCAAACAGGCCAGGGAAAATGTTGGTAGGGATATTGGAACAGAGTTGCTTCGTTCAGAATCAACAAGATCATACAGAAGTGAAATTCAGTACAATGGACCAGGTTCTCCAGAGTACATCAACAGAGATACAAGGAAATTCTTATCAGAGAGACTAAGGAATGTTTTGAACCCAGAAACACATCTGGATGCACCCATATATGCCAGGGGCAGCTCTGGATCATTTATGTTTGGTAACAGCAGTAATGGACTGAAACAAATGCAAGAGACAGTGCAGTCTAGGAATGAGCAGAGCTGCTGGGAAATTGTGAGAGATGAGAAAGAAATGCAAACCAGATCTTTCGGGCATGGAGATGATGATGGAGTGCTCCACAGGAAAGTGTCACCTAGAAATCTCATCAGGTCCTTGTCAGCCCCTGTATCAGGAACATCATTTGGAAAGCTTCTTTTAGAGGACCGCCATGTTATCACTGGTGCTCAAATCAGGAGGAAACATGAAGGCATTAATAATGTGTCTGTAGATGTTAGGAAAAGGAAGAAAGAAAGGTTTAACTTTAAAGAAAAAGTTTCAAATATCAGGTATAGTTTCGCTCTTCGACGGAGACTGTTTGGGAAGAAGATTCAATCAATGGTGGAATCACAAAATGCTGATGACAACCTTGTGAAAGATATCATGAGTGGGCCAACTGTTCTTATGAACTTTAGCGAGAGACTTGTAAGAGCATTTATCTAGTATCCTTGGTGAATCAAGAGAATATATTGTTTGCTTTCCATATCTGTTTGTTTTATAATGAATATACCCTTTGTCATCTGATGTTAGGAGAACTCCACTGAGGTGCCCCCCAGCCCTGCATCTGTTTGCAGCAGCACTCAAGAAGAATTATGGAGGCAAGTGGATCATCTCAGCCCAATATCAACACCAGATGCAACTGGAGGAGAAGAAAATGACATTCCACAGGTTTTCAAAGAGATCAATTCCAACTTGAATGGTATAGAAACATATATCCTTCTGCTTTCATACATAAAGTGTATGCTACCAAGCGTATTCAACCTCTTTCATCTGTGTCTGGATGAAGTTGGAACATAAGTAATTTCCTGCTTAATCAATTGCATTTTGGATGGTCCATAATAGTGTTTTGTACATATTTGGACATTTATGGTTGAAGTTTTGTTTCTGAATACCCAAGATATTGGGAGGAACTTGAGGTCACTCTAAGGGTCCTTCTTTTAATGATCTATATATGTGATAGCAACCATTCCATAAATCTAAGGATTTGTCCTGTTTACATTCATTTCCATTCTATCATTGCCTTTCTGTCTGACCCTCAATTTTTTAGCTGTAATGTTTATTGAGATTGTTGGACTGGACAGAACATTCTTCAGCCTAATGGAAATTTGTTTTTTCTTTTATGTTGTACTAAGTTTTGACTTGGCTTGCGTGACTGCCAGTTTAACAATTTGATGATATCTGTGTTTGTATTTTATTTTAAAAATTAAATATCACAAATAGATATGCTGAGCAAGATGCTTTTTGCATAACAATTTAGTCCTTGAGCCTAGCCAAACCAGTGAAGACTAATGCCTTCTTGGAATGCAACTTGTTATGACTGCAAGCTGATTATTTTATAATATTTTCTGATAGAAATTCTGTTTGGTGCTTATTAGAGCTGCGAAGGCAACTGCATGAACTTGTGTCTGATAGCACTGGGGAGAGAACATTCGAAGAGGAGCCTACTGAATCTGAGATAATTGATATTGAGGACCAGGCAGAGGCCTACATAAGAGATCTGCTTGTTGCTTCTGGTTTGTATGATGGAACATATGACAAATCCATGTCTAGATGGGACCCACTTGCAAGGCCTATCAGCAATACTGTCTTTGAACAAGTGGAAAAATCTTATAGAAAACTACCAAAGGAAAATGAGAGTACTGCAAATGATCACAATGAGAAGAAAGCAGATCACAAAGTGTTGCTTGATTTGTTGAATGAGGCACTTTCAAGGATACTTGGACCACCTGTTACCATGTCTAAATTCAGGAGAAAGCTAATTAGTTCCTACACATTGCCACCTCCACACAGAATGAAGTTGCTGGATTCTGTGTGGAAGATTATCCGTGTCTATTTATACCCACCAACTGATAGGTCCTATTACTCCCTTGATGGCATGGTGGCCCAGGATTTGGGATCCACCCCTTGGTTTGGCTTGATGGATGATGAAACTAATGTTTTGGGAATGGAGGTGGCACGTCACATTCTTGAAGATCTTGTTGGGGAAACAGTGAAGGATATGCATCGATAACACAAATAATAAGGTTTGCAGCATTCTGGTTCATCATTCTTGTTGCTCAGGAGGTTAGATATAAGTAGGGAGACACAGTGGAAGCGGCTATTAAAGGTAACGTAAATATGGAGGTAAAGTATTTGTATGTGATTTACATGATGAAATCCTGAACCTGGGATTGCCATGTGTGCTTGATACAAATTAATGCTGATTGTGGATTGCATATCTATGTACATATTTTGTTGGTGGGGATATGTCATATAGAAGTTTATGGCAGGTGTACATTCTACACATAATTTTGCTTGTATAATGAGGATCTTTAAGGCATCTCTTTTTCCCTGTATAATGAGGATCTTTAAGGCATCTCTTTTTCCCTTGGCCTACATTTGGATGTAATTTGTTCTGTGCAGTATTTGCAGCCCTTTCTATTCCATATTTTCTGTTCTAGAAAATTCAGGGAACTGAGTCTAGGAAAAGAAAGCATCTTTGTCTACATACACGTGCATGTGTGCATACATGCATTCATATGAGCTAAACAAGTTGGACATTCTGACTTCTTCACCTTCCTGCTGAAAAAAACAGCAGCCACTAGTACCACTAAACACAGTCCAGTTGAACATTGAGGCCAATTTGGTCAACAAAGTTTCCCAGATTTGAAAAGTTTCAATAAATAATCATTATTCCAAGCCTAGAAAGAAGGGGAAAATAGGAGAACCAAACAAACGAGAAAAAAGGGAAAGGAAAAATCAAAGGGAGACCATTGGAAGATCTCCACTACCACAGAATCCTGTGGAAATAAAGCACAAAGCAAATGGTAGGGTAAATCAAACTTGACATATTCTACCAGATTCATCTCTAGGTATGGATTTTTGTTAGGTATGCCGAATTAGAATCCAAGAAAAGAAAAGGAAGAAATAAGTGACAATGAGAGGTTTCACTCAAAAAAACAATTCAATTGAGACTTTTTTTATTGTATAACCTATAATAAAAACGGGTTAAGAATAATAAAAAATAAATAAATAAACAAAAGACATACAAATAAAGTTGAGTAAATCAAACACTGCGAAAAGGGATGATTTTGTTGAATGCAACCTTCTAACCAAAATTGGCCCCATGCTTGGCTGCTTTTGAACAGTCTATGCAGGCCTTGTACCAAAAAACACAAACTACCGCCACTATTGAAAGTAATAAAAAGATTGCATTCCCTCATGTGGGCGTCACTGCAGCCACGCTTCTCCAAAGTGAGAAGCAGGTAGACGTACTTTGGTTTACAAGTAGAGCCTCAGCCACACACAGATATTAATTTAATATTATATTTTTTTTCATAAAAAAAAATAATAAAAAGATTAAATACTAATTTTACTTCCTCAATTTTAAAGTTTTATACTATTTTGGTCCTTTAATTTTTGTATGTATTTTTTTTCTTAATTATGAAAAATATATTTATTTAATTTTTTAGTTAGTTAATCCATTAAATTTATTTATATATGTAGATTTTTAGTCCTTTAATTTTAAAATTTTATACAATTTCTATCCCTCAAAGTTTAGGGACTAAAAATTTATATATATAGATATATTTAACAAACAAATTATCAAAAAGAGTAAAAAAAAGTATATTTTTCATAATTAAAGACAAAAAAAATATATAAAAAAAGTTGAGAAATTAAAACTATGTAAAAATTTAAAATTGAAGAACTAAAATTGGTATTTAACAAAAAAAAAAAAAGAGGAAGATTTTAATCATGTTCTTGAAATGATAGGTTACTGTTCAATTTGAGAATTATGCTTCTTCTTGATTGGTTCCCAATTAATTATCTTCACCCCAGAATTTGATCTTAATGATAGTATACATACCTGTTGTTCCCCCCTTTTGGACACAACTAACAGGTCAGTAAGTAGTTGCCGACCGACCAAACCCGCCTTGATCCGGCATAATTAACTGTTGTTTTTCTCCAAAGCCTGTAGCTAAATATTGATTCTCCCCTTACCAAATCATTCTGTTTTCACAAGTTGACGATGCACACATAATATATAAAAATTTAAAGTCACAAGTTAAAAGTTTCAAATTCAAATTTAAAAGTAAATTAAAAATTAAATCGAGATTATTTTATTTTCTTCAAAAATTCGTAATTAATTGTTGATCTAACACTAATGTTGGAGATGCACATACATATATGTATACTTGAACTTAGATTGATTAATCTAATTTCCCTTTAATACAAAGATAACAAAGACAAAAACTAATCAGCACCAAGTATATGTGTAGCAAAATACATAATAACTCATGACACCATTCATGCCATGGGTGGGGGGGTCAAAGACACTAATTAATTCACTTAATCAAAATTTGTTTTTTTATGGAGACAGAACCTAATTAAATCCGGGATTATGCACCAAATACATGTAATGATCAATTTTCCAAATGTTTCTGCGATGGGACACTGGGCTCAAGGATCACATGCATCAGGAATCAGGCCATGTTCAAGCATGAAAAACATAGACCTAACAATATGAAAATGAACCAATTTAAGCAAGTTTTCTGAGATTCTCATGTGTCTGACGGATCAGGACAGAGATTTCTGTTTCGTCTGAATGGTTGGGGTAGCTTTACATTTTCAGACTAATCATCTTTTATTATTATTATTATTTTTTGAACGGATTACATTGGGATAGGAGGATTCCAACCCCAATCCTTAGGCTTTGGGAATATACTTTCAACGTTGTTTTGAGTTATTGAATTACGAAACTTAAGTGTCAAACTAATTACTTTTTAAGTGATATTAAAAACATATATATTTACATTAATTTAAAATTAATTATTTTTGACATAATTTTAAATAACATATTTTTAAATAAAAAATACATATTAGTTTTAAATTTTAAAAAAATTTTAGAATCATAATTTTAAATTACGTCATTCTATTTAATTAAAATTTAATTTAAAATTTAAAAATTTATCTTATTAAATATTAATATTTAAATTTAAAAACTGATCAAATTTTTAATTTTTAAATTGAAATTTTAATTTTTAAATATAAGAATGTGTTTGGAATTATTGTGATGTGTTGTAACTGTATTATATTATAACTGTAACTAAAAGTTATTTTAGTATTTAGTTCTTTATTTTTTAAAAATATTATTTTAGATTTCTTATGATGAGTGCTTTTTAAAATTTTCTAAGTGAGTAACTTATAAAAAGGGAACAACTTTTTAATTTTTTTATAAAATCTTTAAATAAACAAAAGACTTAGTTTAAATAAAATATTATAAATTATGATATAATTAAATTAAATAAGATTTAATTTTAATAGATAATTTTATAATTATATTAAATATTAAATATTATTCATAAAAATCATAGTAAAAAAACTCTAAAATAAAGTTTTTAACTTTATATATAAATTACTAAACATTCATTATAGCTAAAAAAAACTCCTAACCACAATTTCATATCCATTTAAGTTAAAATTTTAATATTAAAAAAAAACCAAAATTAATACACACCAACCTCTTTTTAAATCAACTTAAGAATTTAATTATAAACCCAACTTAAAATATAACACGAAGAGATAAAATGACACGTGGAATGATTAACACTGGCCGCACCAAGATTTTAGTTAACGTTTTCCTTCCACGCTCGCTCGGATTTGTCTCCGTTTCTCACTTTTTCTCTTCTACTCCCAGGGCTGAGTGCCTAACTTTCTTGAGAGAGATAGAGACGTATAAGCTTGAGAGATGATGGAGTGGGAGAATCAAGAGCACCACGAAAACCATTCCAGGAGGGACGCCATCGATGCTAATGTCAATAATGGTGGAGTTATGTATGTGAAGGTCATGACGGATGAGCAGCTGGAGACTCTCCGCAAGCAGATTGCGGTTTACGCCACCATCTGTGAGCAGCTCGTCGAGATGCACAAAAACCTCACCACCCAACAGGATCTCACGGGTTTGTTTTTCTCTTGGACATTTTCTCAGTCATCATACGTGCTAATTCTTCCTTTTTCAGTTTTCTCTGCTTCTCACCATCAACATGATGCTTTAACATTTTCTGGGTCGTTTCCTTTTTCTTTCCCTTTCTTCTCTCTGGTGATTGTAAATGAGTGCCTCTTGTTGTGGGGGTAACTGTTTGGCAAACTTTGGCTTGTTTCTGGATTCTTTTGTTGCTTTTATTGGGTTATCTCTAGCAATTTGTAGTGAGACTCAGTTGATCTAATTAAGTTTCTTGGTCCCTTTTAACAATTCAAGAAACATAGTAATGCTTTTCTTGAAGTTGTGGAAAATTTTCTGGATGTCTTACATGCTGCTTGACATCATGAATAAAAAGATAGTAATTCTTACCATGTATATTAGGACTTAAGATTGGGTATTCTTAGTTAAAGACTAATCCTTTATGTTGCAGGAGGTAGGTTGGGAAATCTGTATTGTGACCCTTTAATGTTATCTGCTGGGCATAAGATTACTGCTAGGCAGCGGTGGACACCAACACCCGTGCAGCTCCAAATTCTGGAACGTATCTTTGATCAAGGGATTGGAACTCCAAGCAAGCAAAAGATCAAGGAGATAACCTCAGAACTCAGCCACCACGGCCAAATTTCTGAAACAAATGTTTATAACTGGTTCCAAAATAGACGTGCTAGGTCTAAAAGGAAGCAACTTGTTGCATCCTCTAACAATGCTGAGTCAGAAGTAGAGACAGAAGTTGAGTCTCCAGATGAGAAGAAGACAATTCCAAAACCGGAGAATATTCACCCCCAACAGAACCCCGCTGCCAGGGCTGAAGATCTCTGCTTCCAGAACCCGGAGATGACGCCTGATCTGCATTTATTGGGTGTACTTCCAAATCCAAGTATGTTTACCCATTGACATTTGTCCCTTTATCATCTTGCTCTATATAAATGCAAAACCTGGCATATTGATTGGTAGCAGCATCCCGAGTGTTCTGCTGCACTAATAATCTGTCATTTACCGTGTTATTTAGTTATTAAGGATGTACAATCATGAACAAAATGGTCCTAGTATTGCATCCGTAAATGACATTTATTATTGTTAGTGCCCTTGTGTCCATGCACTGACACATAGAGCCCCGCATTAATTCACTTTCCAGACATTTATTATTTGGTGCCCTTGTGTCCATGCAATAACACATAGAGCTGGGTCCCCTAATTGGCATCTACATTTTTGGGTGTAATATTGATGAGATATTTTGGCCATCTAGATGATGTTTTAGCCACTTGCTTTGGGAACCATGTAGAATGCCTCTTAATTGAACTGATAATGACCAGGAGAATTGTCAGAGCTGAAGCATATATTAGAAAAGTCGCCATAGACTTACATATCCCTGTTTAATTGATGCAGGAAAAATAGGGATGCCAGGGGGATATAATCTCTATGACCAGTCAGAAGACTACAGTATGGCAGGATGAGATTCAGCTTCATCTGCCTATCGTAAAATTTGTTCAAAAAAGTCATTATCATGACTGCAACTCGCCAACTCCATTCCGACCACCATGCTTAACATTATTAGTGAAGTCAATACTTCTAGTTTGAAAATTACCTGTTAAGTTGGACACATGTTGAGTACTACTGATTATTCTTTTTTCGAAATTTGAACCTTGATGTGCTGATTTGAGCATTTTCTTTGTATATTGTCTATAGAGAGAACTCCTTAGTCTGCTCTTAGAAGTCCTACTGAAATTGACAGTGATACTTTATTTTCTTTATTGCTGAGTTTGCAAGGTAAGCTTTCAAACATACTGTCTATTTACCTGTGAATGCAAATTTTGGTTGGTTGTTGTGATGTGATGTAAAAATCAATTGAGTCAATTGCTTTAAACCAAAATCCTGCCATTTTAATTATGTTTTGAACTCTGAAGGGTAATTTGCTTGAGCAAAAAAGAGTGATGGGAGAGTTTCCTGTTGTAGCTGCATTCGTTGCTTTTCCTTGGATCTTTCAGCCTTTAGTTTACTCTGCAATAGGAAAGTCTTAAAGAATGATTGATAATTAGCCCATCTTTAATCATTTTGCTTTCACTAAGGGGAAATGTCTTCATCATTCAAATTATTGATAAACCACTTTCTCGTTTTAGAAGATAAAGGTCCCAAATTCAAGTTGCAAATTTAGACAATTGAGAAAAGGATACAGGATTTGTTTAGTTTGGTGATTTAAAACAGTTAATAACTGTAATTGTTAATTGATAAAATAGATGATATTAATTTAAAATTAATGTATAAGTTAATACCATAACTAGTTGTTTAAAAAAATGAAAAATACTATAAACGGTGAAAATCAGCCAAACTAAATACACTTATAAAATGCTAGTAAATATTAGGGAGAAACTTCTTAACAAAACTAAACTAAAAAAAAAAAAAGCCATCCTTGTAGAGATAAGATATATTGATATTGAGGTTTGGGCCTGATCATAAAAAATGGTGTTTTGGACCTAAAAGCCCATAGTTCCTATATATGGGTCTTCCCATGATCCACCAACCCTCTAAGACCAGCCCATAAGCAGAAAGAAAATTCTCCTCAATCACCGTCCAGCCTCAATATTTCCGGCGGAGGCGCCCCTTCCGCCTCGCAACCACCGCTTCACAGACGAAACTAACCGGCCACCGCCTTTGCTCAAAGTCAAGCTAAGGTGGGTTCAACGTTGGCGACTACCAAATTACTTATTTTAAGTATGCAACGTTGCCTATGACCGTATAGGCATAAACTATGGCGTTCTTGCTAAACTAAAATGGGTTTTTTTCCTCCATTGATGCAGGTCTAACCTTAACTAGTTTTCCGCATTTGGGTGTAGAAGATGGTCAAGTTCTCTTTTTCTAATTCACGATATACTTACATGAATGAGTCTGAGTGGCCCTCTGAAGCAGTTGGGATTCACCACATTGTTGTTCAAAGGAGTTTTCTAAGGGGCTTCTGTGTATCTGCTCTTCTGGGAAATGGGGTGTATCTCCTCCTTGTAAAGGTTTGAACTTTTCTACTACAATTTTCTTTGTTCTAACTTTTTGTGCTAAATCTATCTGTGTGCCTTTGGTGGGGGTAGGAACTGAATCAAAATGGGCTTCTGTATCTACTTTGGAATTGATTGAATGACATTCCTGTAGCTCTCAGTCTTGGAAACACTTCTGTTCTATTTTTAAAATGAGGTTTTTTCTATAATGTTTAGTACATTGACAAATTTGTAGGCTTGTAGCAGTGCTGGTGATGTGTAGGTATCTAACATATTGATCATGTCAATTAATAGGAAAATTCGGTTCCTGTTCTTTTCTGGAGCTTACTCTTGACTGAATTCCTTCTAATGTTCTTGCTTTGGAATCCCGTTTACAAAGGTGAGAAACTATCTAACTGCTCTTCTTGTGATCTTTTTGAAGCTTTGAATGGAGGGGACAATAAGTATGGTATTTCTGGTCTGAACTTGGAAATATATTATTTGTGTTCTTCTTATCAGTTTTATGAATTCATTGAATATTCTTTCAGAATCTGTCATTATTATGCCGGCTTTTGGAGTTCAGCTTGAAACTCACTATTCAAGGTAACTTTCTCTTTATTTGTTTTATGGCATACTTAACATTGAATTGTCTCTTATTTCAGGGTTTGATGGTTTTTATTTTTGTGCTATTATAATACTTGGGAAGTTAATGATTTGGAAAGAGAGACTTGTGTCTTTAAGTTCCAAACTTTCAGTATTAGGTTTCAACTCTTTTTTTTTGGGTACAATTCTCCCTTGGATCTGACAGTCCTCAGGCATTTCTAACCTGTCACAGACATGGTCAACTTTCTCTTTTCCCATGATTGAAGTTATCTATTACTGCTCTGTTTAGTTTATTGTTACATGACTTGTTACCAATATAGTTTGTTTTCATTCTTTAGTTTATTGAATTGCAGTGGAAGAATTGTCCATAATTTTGTTCCTGTTGGCAAGATTTTGAAACCCGTGCTGGTGGAGTGTGTGACTCCTGTAACTTGTTACTGGAGCCTATCTTTGATTGTGCGAGGGGAAGAAGAGCTGATGTTAGCATTTATGGTAAAGCAACATAACTTATTCATTTTAACCTCCTGAACTTCCTTAATTGATTTGAAAATCACATACGCAAGATGAAAAAATGTGGAAGAGAGGAAGCATTTTAGGTGTTCCCAAGTGAAAACACCATGACTCATGCCCCAGTGCAAAGATATTAATAAATGGAGGATTATTTACAAACTTGTTTCATGGATGTTTCAAGCATGGTTGTACATCACTTTTGGGTAAATATAGTAATATACTTTTATGTTTGATTTTTGTCTTTTAATTTTTCTGTTAATCTTGATTCCATTGTGAAGAAGCTCCGTCCTCCATTGAAGATGTTGGTTCCCATCTGGAAGTCCTTATGTGCTGCCATTGATTGCCGAAGAAGATCAACCACATTTAGAGAAGATGGTTGATGCCACTGAAAGTTTCACATCAGCATGTTTGTTGCATGCCAATTAGCAGAGAGGATGAATGCTGTTTCTTGTCAAGCTCCACAAGACAACAACTTATCCATTCCATAGAAGATCATGACCACTTTTAACAGGATCAAGAAGTGGACTTGTGAACTTTAGAACTCAATGAGAGAAGATAAGGCCTTCACCAGAAGGTTTTGAAGAGTCTGTGATCACCATTGCCACCCTGCATTTATTTGTGCAATTGGAGCTCTTGCCCTGTTTGCCCTGCCTTGTCCTCCAACATAACTCTCACAGGGATGATCTGTATTTATTCCCACTGTAGTTTTTCCAAGTAACCTTGGGATTTTTTTTTTTTATTATTTTACTTTGTAGTTCAGGTGAACTGAGGCGAATTTGCACATGATATTCTAAAAGATTTTTCTTTCTTTCTTTCTTTCTTTCTTTTTTTTAAAAAAAAACAATATAAAATTAAACGTTTACATCATTTCTACTCCAAACCTCCAACAACCTTTTTTTTTTTCTAATCTTTTTTTCCTTTTGAATAAACACCAAGGCAGAGCTGCGCATAAATAAATTTTCCTTGCGTGTCTTCACGGGATAAAACCTTTAAATCTTTTCGTTTCTTTAAAGGAACATATACATTCTTTTTGGTTGTTAGTGAGGTAAAGAAGGCTAAACTAGATACAGGGGAATTATAGTGCAATTTCGGCAGAAGTGACCAATAAGGGTACAAACTTTCAAAAATTTACTAGCTAAGGATATGAACTTTTTTTTTTTTTTTTTTAATTTGAATTGCAAAGGATAGTATGCAAAGCAGTTAGTGATATAATACACAGTGAACTCAAGTGAGATTTTGCAATCATATTCGCAGATGACAAAGAAAAATGGAAAATTGTGATTAATTTTGTGATTATAGAACCAACCAGTCTGCTATGTTAAACCGTAAAGGCTCCTATGAGAAATATTGTCAATGGCCGCTGACCATGGTTGATTGTTAATCTATACATCAGAAATGAATGAATGAATGAATGATTTTACAATGGATTTGTCATTTATGTATGGAAAATGTGCTGCTATGATTCTATGTGTGCAGATTTACAAGTTTTTCTTGTCATCAGTTGACCTCTAGTTGTTGCATAAACGCTGGCTAGCACGCTCAATGCTAAATCCATGTCGACGTAACCCATGCCATGACCCCCTTGAATGACCGTCCAATGCTTCAAGCTTTGCCATTTGCTTATGCAATTCCTCCAAGTTCAGAAGTGGGACAGTTGTAGGTCGCCCATGAGCACACTGCATTGTAACACTCAAGAGTCAAGACAATATGAGAACCTTCCATGCTGCTGCAGAGCTACACATACAGATGGACATGGAGACATTTGTGATTTGGCAATGGATGTTATATCAGAAAAAATGATTTCTGGATAGATGTAACTCACTTGGAAACACAGGGAGGTCTGTTTTAGCTCTTGAATAATTAGGGAACACTCTGAAGGCAGCAAGGAGTCACCAAACATGATAGCACCTATATCATGAAATGTTGAGAGTAAGAAAACTATTGACTGCTCATATTCTTTGCAGACAATAAGACAAAGTTCTACTGGTAAAGTTGAAGAAACTTTGACTTCAGAAATTGCTAGGCGGATGGTGAGGCTGTAAATGAATTAAGAAGGAAAGAAAGGACTTCCAGGTGAACCTCTCCAGCTACAATAGAGAGGTCCGATTTCACATAATATCAGTGAATATGGGAAGTATTTTGCCCAAATACTCATGCATTTACCTCTGCATGCTTTAAAATTGAGGACTCTAAGAATGGAGGGAGGCATTGTTGATGATCCATCTGTATCAGCAAGCTAGAGACCATAAATACAAACCAGAGTTAGAAAGACATTCAATGTGCCAACCTCCACTCTACCCAACCCAACGAAAAGGAAGGACAACAGTAGTACTAGGCAAGCATGTATGTTATATAATACCTGCTGAAGAAATTCTAGAAGATCCACATCAGATAAATTGACACCTAAAATGCAGGGTACCTGCATGTTATTCACATATAAAACTATTTCAATACCCAACCAAAAAGGCAGCCTAAACTGCACCTTAAGAAAACAAATACATGCAAAATATTTCTAGGAATGAGGGTCCAATTTTGACTTCAAAACTGATGAAAATGGAGAAAAGGTTTATTAAATGAACTTAAACAGCATAAGGAAAAGAACTTCACAGCAATAAGTGTGACAACAGCTGGCTGTTGATGGAGAAGGTTTAAAGTCCTGCATAGCAGTTAAATCCATGAAGCAAAATCAGTAAATAAGAAAATGATACAAGCAACATGTGCATGAAAATAAACTCCCATAGGGCATCTTTATGGTGTTAATTATATTAATGAATGCATACTGGATAACACCTTAGCCACCATGTATTTAAGTTCATTTGCCATCAAAAGAGAAATATCACTTTGATCAGTTACATTCATGTGATGAACAGTAATACCAGTGTCTGTTATTTACGGAGAAAACCATGTAAGCATGAATCTCAGATAGAAAGTGCAACAGAAATTACCTCTTGAAGGACCTTGAATCTTCAGCATGTATGTTGCAGATCCAACCCCAATATTTTATTTGCTCAGCATAATTGTGTAGTAACTGATACCCAATCTCAGGCATGATCTGTTATATTGTATATATCAATCATATTGGGAAAAAAATGAATAAGTTAATCTCAGAATCACGAGACTAAAATTACTTCTATATTCCTACTTTGAAACTACATAGGGCATCAAAAGAAGCATACCAGCTCCTGCTCAGTATCCAAATAGGTAACCGTCTTTGCTTCCCCAGACAAAACCTAAGTTTACAACTAGTAACATCAGTCGGAAGTCATGCAGCACTTCCACACATACACAAACCAAAAAAATATAAAAATAAAAAAATCATCTTACAAATACTTTACCTTTTGACGAAGTTCTTCCAGACGGATCCTTTCATCTGCAGCATGCTGCAAAAGAGAACCATCTCAAGGGTCAAAGGAATAGTCAAAATCTGAAGAGGGTCATTAAGGTCCTCTGGGTTATAATGATGATTCCAAACAAGTATATTAGACATCCATATCATGCATATCTTATTATATCAATACTAGTCAAGGGGTAAGGTTAAAAATTTTAGCTGATTTCATACATGAAAAACCTTTTCCAAAAAGAAGTTCTAACTGAGGAATGAAAAAGAAATAACATGCCTGATGCCTCAGAAAAGAACAACATTTAAGATGCACAGGATACAAGAAGTTGACCTGGTCAATAACAGCAAGTGTTCCACCAGCAACAATTGGGATGAATTTCTTATCCACTTGCTGCAAAACTTTAGCATTTTCAAGACAATTCTTATTGATAGATTCTGGAACTAAAGAATCAGTGGCAAGATGCAGGAATCCTGAAGAGATGTCCAGTATGTTATCTTGATTCTGAACATCACATGATTCATTGTTCTGAAATAATAATGATAAAAATTGTTACCACAAGTGAAAATGAATACTGACTCATCTGCATTCAAAGTAAATTATCAATAATTGAAAAAATACTGAACTGGGGTGATCCATGCACAACCATTCCGCCATTTGGTCCCAGAATCTACATGATCCTGGTTTTGCTCTGAGAAAAATTCTGAAACATAAGAAATGCAAGGGTTGTTAACCTACTGAGAAATATTTCCGGACGCTAGAAAAAGCAGATTAAACAACATTAAAATACTTAAGATATAAAATCAAAATGTTATTCCTATCTTTGTTGGCAAATAAGTTCATCATTCTATTCTGTCATTTTAAGATAATCCATCTCCCTGGTTTACAAAATCAGTTTTTGATGAAAACATTGTCAAGCTCCTATTCTTTTTGAGTTCACATACTGCCTACTAAGTTCTTGTGCCCAAGAACAAGCATATTGTTTACCAAAATAAAAAGGACTACCTTTCCCTGGAACATCTTCAAGATCCTCCAGACATTGGGGTTGTTCAAAATTTTCAGATTTTTGAACCCTCTTTATGTTCAACATGGTGTCAAGCTCATCAGTGACATTTTCTCTGCAGAAAAGCCAATGCAAGAAAAATGTACTTCAATTTTCAATTTTGGAGCAACTTTCATAAGGATATGCAACAAAACAATTATAATACCTATCCTCTGCAAAACTTTGCTTCAAACCCAGATCAGAAGACTGCTGGGAATGCTTCAACTCACCAGTCTCTGAAAATTAAAGGCATATTAGTTAATCTACATTATTAAGTCATTTCTGAATATAAAATGCATCAAAAACGTCACCTAGAGAAGTAAACCCATCATGGCCTTCAACAAAAGTGGGTTGCTCTGCTGCTTCAGCTGCTTCTGCTGCTATTGGCAGACCATTATTTAAGGAGATAAACCTGCTTTTATGCCTATGAAATGGAGGAGCTGAATTGCTTCTTGATCTTCCTCTAGGAACAGGGTTTCTTTCACTATCTTGGTGTCCAAACTGATCTCTTTGGCTTTCATACTCATTAATACTTTTGTAATCTTTACCACATAAGTCTGAACAAAACCAGTCTTTATTGTAATCTTTACCATGCAAATCTGAACAAAACCAGTCTTCCTCCTCAACTGGTACATCAGAATATCCTAGAGAAAATTTATCACCTAGATTGTATTCTTGGAAAGATCTGCAGCAATCTCTACCAGAATCAGCATATTCCTTAAATTCTAGTCCAGTATTTTTGGAACTAAAGGTGCAGTTTCCCTTGCTAGAGCTCCTTGACATAAGATCATTGGTAAACTGGAACTTTTTTTCTTCAATATCAAAAGAATGCCAACAGTAATCCCTCTCACCTGATCTCAAGCTCCCTTCAAATGCTTTTGTGGGAAAGTGTTCAAAGGGGTCTGAGGTTACAGAACACCATTCAGATCTTAAGGACTGAAATCTAGAACCAGTGTTTTCCACTTGAATGTCTGAATCAGATAGGAAACCATACTCTTCAGAAGAAGTATCTCCATACAAAAGGAATGGCTTTACAGAAGTTCTTGTCAGGATATTGAAATCACTAGGGATCTTATCATTATCCTCATGTACAATGTCCATCTTTGCATATGATGCACTATCATGCCACATATTTCTTGAAAGGTAGTCAAATCTCTGGTCAGTGACATTAACTTCCAAAATGTTGAATCCTTCACTAGGGCAGACAAGCTTCCTTTTAGTTGTAAAGCTATTAATAGGTGATTCAATTCCATTCTCCCTTTCAAAAAAAGTCCCATCAAATGGTGGGCTTTCTCGTGATGAGCAGCTTTGCAGAAAAGGCTTTCTGATATCCTTCCTGAACAATGATTCATTGCTAAGTTCATGATAAAACCCTGCCAGTTCATTGGTTACATCATTCTCAAACTTGAAGGAATCATAATCCAATTTTGAACTTAAACTGTTGCTCTTGGCATGACGGTTTGATCTTTCAGAAGCATCAATTCTGTTCCCCAAGTAGACATCTGTGGACAAAAAATTGTAATGGGGTGTTGAAATATGGTCATCACTCTTTTGGCTTACTGAATCTGGGCATTTGGCAAGGGAACTATCACATGACTGAAAAGAATAGCCTGCCATTTGCTCTCTAAATTGTTCTGCATTCTTATGGAACTCCTCAAGTTGAATTTTATCATATGGCCTAGGAAGGTCAGAAGTAGGTTGATTGTTTTGGGTCCTGCACTTCTTTATTGTGAATTTTGACCCCACTGAGAATCCCTCTCCAAGAAGATCTGGAAAAATGAAAAGTTTTGAGCTAAAAAATAAAGAAAACAAAGATATCTCAGAAATTATATGATTGTGCCATAGAGACTGGTACATGTCATGTCAAATATTGACAGTACCCTTTGTTACAGGCAAGCTGTCATCTTCCTTGCATGTTGCTTCTTTTCGAAATCTATCAGCTGCATATGAAAGGATTCAGTCATAAACATAAAAAACATTAATAAAAGTTTCAAGGTTACTTTATCAGTACAACAGTCATAACAAGAAATTTGCTGGACTAAGAGCTTATCACAATTTAAACTGTTCCCCCAGAGGTGTTGAATGGCCTTCTCAATGAATGTAAGTATTGGCTTCCAATCCTGATAAGAAAGAGAGACAGAGAGATCACTGGTTGTTTAAAGGTAATAACCTGAAACTTTGTGGTAGCAGCTAAAAGCCAAAAAGAAGTCAAAACTTACTAAGAACAAACATGGCACAATAGATATGTGTTTTTTTTTTTTTTTTTTCCTTTCCCATAAATTTGATGATAAAGTTGAAGGTAAAAAAATAACATAACAAGGTTGAAAACTTTATTTTGATAAAACAAAAACATAAACATAAAGAACTGGTGATTTAAGTGCATCACCACTCACCCTATTATCTTTTTTTGATGGAAACCCTACTATCAATTACACACAAAAAAAAAAGTTAATTAATCCAAATGTTGTGTATTAGCTTGTTTAATGAATTTATATAAAACGTTTAAGCTAGTGTTAATAGTGTTTCTAATACACATGATTTTAATGTTAACACAAATGGAGGCCTTCCACCACCCTCCCCACCCCCCCCCCTCCCCCCAAAAAAAAGCCACAGGACAATTGATTTTAAGATAAAGTGATCATCCAAATGTGCAGTTGTGCACATAATCTAAGTCACAGTTCAGAAGTACTTCAGTAGATAAAATATACCTTGAACTCAACATGTGTCTTTGATGGTTCAAAGGTTAAATCATAAAGAGATGGATGGCAAATTATATTCAGAATATAGGCTGGATACGCTTGAGACCTAATCCTTTTTCCTTTCTTGGACCCATTATTAGCCTTGGATGGATCTAAGCACTCAAAACTAGTAGCCAAATTATTCAGCAACTTATGGATGGGGCCATTGCAGACAATCCTGGAATTGATATCTGCCATTGTGAAGGTCAAACATAAAGTTCTATATTCCCATATAACTTAATTCAGCCACCCTAACATTGATCACATATATTCATAGATCTGGATACAGACATATTGGAAGACCTGCAGGAGAGAACACAACAACATAAGAAATAAATATAGAAAAAATAAACAAGATGATGATACCTTTTCATTTAATTCCTATAAATTCTACCTTAACAGCAAAACTGTCACGAGGATCAGAAATGTAGCCAGAAAGCTTTAGCACACCATCAACTGAATTCACTTTTTGAAGGGAGCTAAAATCCTCTATCCCAAAATTGCTCTTCAATAGTGGCAAAGGAGATGAGGAAGGATTCGTGCATAGAAGTTCATCTTCACTAATTTTGGGGAACAAAAAATGTTAGAAAAGATGATGCATAATTATCAGATAAGGTGCTAGTAGAAATTATAAAATTTCACAAGAAGATACCTTTCAATATCTACAACACTGAAAGAAACATTTGGTTGCACCAGGGCAATGCAAAGTACACATTTCTTGACTGAGTGCAAGGCCTTCCTGGGGCTTCAGTTTTAGTAATTCAAACAACAAGCAAATATAATTCAGTGCAGAGAAATGCAAGGATTCTAATCATTTCAATCGAAGCAATTAAGAACTTGCTTCATAAACTATACTAGAATTATTAAAAAAAAAAAAAAAAAAAAAAAGGGAACCTAGATTGCATATGCTTCCTCCGAACTGGCTGATTGTAAAATAAATCACGAACAACAACTGCACAGAACCAATCCATTAGTTAGTAACATTAGTCTATCAGACAGGAGTTATTCTAGAAATATAAAAAGAACACAGAAGTAAACCATGCATATGCTGAAAACAGCAGAACCCAATAGAATCTCTTACCTGTTGTGCCTACCTCTTTCCTATCATCATCAATTCCAAGGTACAAACATTTGGATCCCTGAAGAGAGATATAAAACTTATTAACAGCTCATCTCACAATGTAAAGCCACAAGAATCATATTTGCTCAAACAACCTAAATTCTAGATACCTTAATGACCTTGCGGTATCCATTTGGCTTTCCATGAGCTTTTGTTACTATTTCTAACAATGAGACGTCAGATATAGAGGCCAATGCTTCTCCCTTAAAGCCAAAGCTTCCACCAGCAGCATCCAAATTGACTGGCCGATAAAGCTTTGATGTCACTGGCAATACATGATAACTCAAACATGAGTACTTTGAGACAATGCAGATCTAGAAATTAGATCCATCAAGGAAATAAACTCCTCCAGATACATTTCTACTTCTTTCCCTAGACATGCACCTCTGATGTTCATTGATTTATTGATATTTAGTCGCCATCAAGTCCACCTATATTAATTTAGGGAGCCCCTACTTCCAAGGGAGAATGTTTGGTTTGATCCCCAGTCATATACCCTGTGGAAATGATAATTCCATTCTAACATTAATAATGCATAAAATGCTACAGTCTTCAACATTTCTCTGCTCTTGACTTCTTTTCCCCACTGGTCTGATTTTAAGCTTTCTCAGATAAACCCCACAGCAGAAACATGAACTAGTACTAAGGAAACTACCTATGCACATTAACTCATAGTACAGGAAAGAAGAAAAAGCAATTCAAAAAAAGAAAAAAAAGGGTCACTACCATATCTTTCTCCCAAAGACACCAATCCATCCCGAGATATACCAGATCCTGCAAGAACATCAGTTAAACAAAATAAGCATGAGAATAGCATTAATACCGGCCGTTTCAAAATTTAAAACAGATAGCGATGCTTACCATCATCAACCACTTTGACATAGTTGGTCCCAACGCCTACAAATATAGAGACCTTGGAAGCACCAGCATCAATGCTTCAGCATAAAGGTATTGATAATTTTTTAAATAGATATAAATTGATATAATTGCCAATAACCCATCGTCGTAATCTATTACCTTGGAAGCACCAGCATCCAGGCTGTTGAAAATGAGCTCCTCAACAACCCTAGTCAAGTCAAACAAAATAACCCCAGATCGTACTGTACTCCGAACAGCCTCCGGCAAGGGCTTGATGCTCTTCATTGGCAACCGAACTGAACCCAATAGCAGAAATCGTCAAAAGGTAACAAATTTTTCTGAAATTATTCGAAAAAAAAACGCAAAAAAAGTGGGAAATACATACGGTTGATCACCAAATTACCAATAAAGCTTCACATTTCGCGAGAAACAGAAAAAAGAGGTCCAACAGGAAAAGCAGAGAGGTTACCAGAATAGCAATAGAAAGAGGAAAAAGGAAAAAGGAAAGAGCTTGAGGTCCTATTTGTTTACCTAGAAAATCAATGCAAAGGAAAATGGATTGATTCGATTATCCTAGAAGTAAATTTTTCTAGGGTTTAGGGGTTTAGAGAACGTCGACGTATCGGAGAAGCAGAGAGCGCTGGATTTTTCTTCCGGCATTCAGAAACCAGAACTAAAACGGCGGCGGCATTGCGCGGGATAATGCTAACGTGCGCGGGCAATCCGAAACAACAAAGGCATACGACGTGTCACCGTTCTAAGTAGTCCATCGTTTATTTGTCTTACAGGTGCAGCACAACACAAGCCAGTTATTTTTGGTTTCTGCTAAAATTTTTTTTTTGTTTTTTTTTTTTTTTGTTTTATACCTTATATTAAATATAAAAGTACA
>BPVZ01000086.1:91358-103242 GCA_020521535.1 Rubroshorea leprosula
TAAATAATTAATAGAATTAATATTAACTTTTAATTATATTTTATATATTAATAATAAAAAAAATAAATATATCCTTCTTTTTTTTTACATGGAAAAATTTAGGGATGAAGATATTTATTTTTAAGTTTTTGATAGAACCAAACTTTCAATTAATTATATCAAAATATTAAAATTTAAAAACAAACTATTGAATTTAAAGGTTTAGTCATTCTTTACCAAGCTATTATGTGTTATAAAAAGAAAAGAAAATGAAAACAATGAAAAAGGAAAGGAGAGAGAGAGAGGAAGGAAAAAAACAAAAAAAAGGAAAAGCTGCAGTGTTGTAGTGGCAGTTACAGGCACAGTGCATGTCCGTATTAATAAACTTTTTAAATAATATGGTAGTCGTTTATTTATTTTAAGTTTTTCTTAATATATGATTCTAAGGCACATATTAATATGTACATAATAATAGTAATGAGAAGAGAAGAGGGGTTTGATTTTGAATTTGTAAGCTTAGAGGAGATTAGAGGAGGGGAGAGTAGCCTATAGCTACATGGTAAGTATAAAAGTATTAGGCCAAACTCTTTATTAATACTTTATATATTATTTTTTAACTATTATTTTTTATAATTTTTATTATTGATTAATATTATTTATAAAAAGCATAAAAGTATTAGGCCAAACTCTTTATTAATACTTTATATATTATTTTTTATAATTTCTATTATTGATTAATATTATTTATAAAAAAAATTAAAAATTAATAATCAAACCCTTTATTTATCCCCTAATTTTGTTATAATTAAAATTTTTTTAAATAATAACAGAATTAGGGAATAAATAAAGGGTTTGATTATTAATTTTTAATTTTTTTTATAAGTTTTAAATTATGAATGATATTAACTTAATAGAAAACGAAAGTCATGATTGCCGAGTAGTTTTGGTAGGATCAGGATCATCCATCGTATGGTCTCCACGTAGACTCCAGTATGGAAGCCACATGATAATGATTTTGATCTTGTCAAAACTGTTAAATAGTCTTGATTTTTCGTAATCCTATTAATTAAAATATATAAAGGTATTAATCATAGAAAAAAAAATGTGTATGGTGCTAATAAAAAAGTTTAAAAAAATGATGTACTTAAGTACAAATAAGAGAGTTTGGCCAAAATATTACAAAGCATTTAGATTAGCAGTTTTAATGTAATTAATAATTAATAATTAATATTATTATTTATAATCATGAGTATATTAACCAATATGGTTGTTTTCCAACCTCCAGAACCTAACACCCTTAGACTCTTAGGCTATTAATGACTTCACATTTGGTTCATCGAAAGAAAAAACCGGATTTCACATTTGATTGAGTAAAGAAAATTACTCCCATATCCTTTATTTTAACTCAAAATAAATATGCAATCCATAAACAAAAGAATGCAAAGAGGTTGTTAAAGAAAATAAATTAAAGACAAAGAATTTCATGTGTAATGTTCTAGTAAAACCCTCTATTAAACTTTGAATTTATCTTAAATTTTTAATTTTTTATTAAAATAAATAAATTTTTAAATTTGATAATTTAAATAATTTAACTCTTTTTTTATAACAAATTTATGCATTACTTACGTTAATAAAGTATTGACATATTATTATTTATATAATAAGTATTATTATTGTTTGTAAGTAAAATATAGATAAATATAATATAAAGAAAATAGTTAAATTATATAAATTATTAAATTGAAAGGCTTATTTATTTTAATAAAAATAAAAAATTTAATTAAAAATGTAAGATAAATTTAAAGCGTTAACATACAATTTTGCATGATATTGTCCACAAGTACTCTTAAGAGTTTGTATGACCCATGGCCAAGACAAGATAACAAGGAAGCTTAAAACTCAACATCCATGGTGAATCAAAAATGGCAATTAGGTAGATAAGGGCCAAGAACAGGGATACTTGTAAGAAACAGTAGCCTTTTCCATTTTGGTAATAAAAATGAAAAATAATACTTGTAGTTAAAAAAAAAGAAAAATTGGGATTAGAGTAGTGATCTTCTAGAAGCACAACCAATGGAAAATCTTCCAGCATAAATATGTAACATAAAGATCTTCTCTTTCTCCTTCCTTGGATTTCCTCCTCTCCTCCATCGTGTAAAAAAACCCTAATTCCATCCCCAACTCTCCTCTGTTTCCAACTAATTCATAACCCATGATCAGGTATTGAATCAAAATTCAATCTTTTAACTGACCCTGTTATGGAAATGTTTGTTTTCCATTCAAATTATGTGAAATCTGATTGAATCCACCTTTTAGCATTATAGATGGATGTTCACCTTTTTTTAATTCTCTGCTTTCAGTCTGGAAATGGATGAATTTTGGTGGTTTTATGATTTTTATCTTTTTCTGGTTTCGTTTGAATCTAATATGATCTTGAATTATGTTGCAGAGAAGGTTTAGCATTTGTGCTTGGATATACTATATGGGTTTGAAGATGTAGAACAAATTATTGAACCTTTTTAAACCTGATTGTGGGAAGATTTAGCTGTGTATATAGTGTTTTGATTCTGATGTAACAGAAACTTTAGGGTTTCAATTTCGATTCTTTTTTCCTATGTTCATGGGTTCTTGGCAATGGATGAAGCATTATTGGATTCTGATTTATTTTGGGAGACTGGTTGAATTGATTTGGCTTTGAGAACAATACTTTGATAGGGTTTTTTAGATTCTCTTTTCTTTTACTAGAAAAATCAGATTTCATCTTGGGCTTAAGGTATGGATTTAAAATTGAATCTGTGATTATTGTTGTTGTTTTAGATTGGATGTGATTGGAGCAGTTCAATTATCCATGTAGAGAACTACTCGCCACCGGGTTGTTTTAGATTTGAACGGTCGGAAATGGAAGCTAACATTTGTGACATCAATCACTTAGATGCTGATGCACTTCTGCCTCCACGTAAGCGACTGCTTGCAGGATTCAAGAAGCAAAGTTCCAATAGTAACGGTGTCCCAGAACAACCTACTGTTGCTACACCATCTACAGATTCTCCAGCATCACCTACGCCTTCTACTTGTTCTTCTTCAAGTGATTATAACACCCACCTTAATAAATTATTGACTTCCCATGTGCATGACACAAATCTTTCTCCTGAGGAGATTTTGGAGGCCTCAAGGTCAGCAGCGATTGCTGCTGCTAAGGTTGCTGAGGCTGCCAGAGCTGCTGCAGAGGAGAAGGCTGCAATTGCAGCAAAAGCATGGGCTGCAGCTAAGAGTGCTTTGGACTTGGTAGCATCATTTTCTGAAGAGACGGCAAGCAGGGACAGACACCTAAAAAAGAACAAGCTGAAGAAGCATGTTCCAGTTCAACTCTTGTACAAGAAGCACCGTCCCATTGAGAATCATAGGACAGATGAAGACTTGGCCCGTAGGTTGCATCGAGTTATGAACAGCTCTCCAAGAATTTCGAGGAATTCATCAAGTTCTGAATGGAAGGGGCATAAACATAAAAGGCCAAAGAGTTTGCCTACTCACGATAAAGCAAAAGTTTCCAATGGGAGCTTGGTTTTGAGAAGGAGCCCACCATCCACTAGCAATGGCTATGCTGTGGCAGGTGTTATTGACTCTGATGACTCCACTCCAGAGGTTTCTGTTAAAGAAGATGCAAACGAAGCCAAATATGATACAACTGGACAACCAGAGTTAGGTAATGGAGAAGCAGAATCGAGTTATTCAAAGGAAAAACCTTGTGAAGATACACATTCCCCAGGTAAAAAGAGGGGAAGGGTGAAGCTGAAAAAATTGCCCTTAAGCATTTGTTCGTATAGGGATCAAGTGAATCCCAAGGAAGATATGACTACCAAAACCTCTCCGTTGACAGATAAGAATGTGGGCAATCCTGCTTCTGGTAGTAAACCCATGTTTTCTCTGGAGCCATCTGCTGATGGAGTTATTTCAATGGAGGCACCACCAATGTGGAAATGCCAGGAGTTTAAGGCCCCTGCATGTATCAAACAAAACAAAGTCATGCAATGATAATGTTCCACTGCCACTCTTGTGACAGATGGCTTCAAAGATAGAAGTTGATAGTTGAGGTAGGATTCAAGAAGCTCATTTATAGGATCGTCTTTATTTCATTTATCTTTTTGCTCATCCTTGGGTTTGTGGAGTTGGCTGGCTGTATATTTAAATGTTGAGTTGCTCGCATCTACAGTTTACATTTCAAACATTGGCGATGCACAAAATAACAGCAGTATTTGAAGCTGTGATAGGAGAGGAGAGTTATGCAATAAATCAGATAGCTGCTAGTTGATTTTCCTTTTTTTTGTTCCCCTTTTTTTGGCATTTTCATCCCGCTTTGGGGATGATGATAGGTGTATAGTTTCTTATTATGTACTCTTTATCTTTGAAATTCATGTTGTATCAGACTTTTGAACGGCTTTCATTGCTGCTGTTTTAAGTATGTTATTAATGGAAGGAGCAGTTTTCATAATGTTATGAGTTTAATGAAGGAGATTCATTAAGTAGATGTTGCTGAAGTAGCAAGACATTTTAATCATAGTCAAGAGACAATGGTTATCGTTCATCATCTTGTTTCCAATTGAATTGAACTACCGGCATCATGATCTACACAGATGACCAACGAAGCTTTCCAGTATTACTTGTCACTGCTCTCTGATTTATTTTATTATCCTATATATCTGTGCAGATCAAATTTCATCAAGCATTTTCTTATATATATATATATATACATATTGGCCTTCAAATATGTATGCTGATGTTTAATCAAGTTCATTTTACACGTAAATATCATTTATGATGGGAAAATCAATTATCCCTCTGTCAACTTCAGTATTCCACAGCTTTCTCGCTATGAGTTTGGTGAGTCGAGATATCTTTGTTGGAATGATGTTTCTGAAACGTTTGAGTATATGTTTCAGTAGTAGCTACTGAATACTGTAGATTGTTAAAAGATGTTAGAAGATCCATCTCAAATTGTTTACACTTCCATGCAGCATGATTCTCTGGAGAAAGTGAGTATGTCCAGAACAAGGGTTGACATTCAACAGAACCCTGTGTTCACCCTTCAGTAATATCACTGAGCTTGGTATCCCAAACCAATAGGAAAATAACACCTCAGCGTGGTCGAGGCATCATTGAGTTATGATGACACCTCAGCATCTCATGTTGACATGTCATGTTCTTATTGGCTTCAATACCATTAGAAGTATTCGAGAAACACTAGAATTTCTCCTGTAGTTAAGATGGTAGATCCATGCCTTAATATTGGCACAGAGAATTCACATGGTTTGTTAGCAATAATATTAATACAGGGAACAAAAGTCAATCTGAAAGCCTTTACTCACATTCTTGTCCTAAACCACTTGCTCTGGTCATGCCCGCCCAACCAACCAATCTGGGTCTTTGCTACACTGGCAATTAATCAATACTCCTCAAGAAACTTAAGCTACTCTGTTTCTTGGCTGGAACTTGTTGTTTTGTTCTTAAACCAGACTACATAAGATCTGAAAACTTGAATATTTAAATAACAATCTCAGAGAACAAGCCAATTTATAGCAGAAAACTAGTTTGTGTTTGTTGGGAGGCAAAAACGCTTCTTAAGCCCGTTGACTTACCCCAAATTAGCATTTTAGCCCTCAAATTAAAAACGATGCAATTAAGCCCTTCAACTTAGATTTGTTGCCAAGTGCCGACACCTATATTATTGTGTTGATACTCTAAGTAGTTTTCAGTTTAGAAAACTTGTATTTTTAATTTAATTCTATTTTTTTGGTACTTCACTTTGCCCCAATTAATTTGGAATCAATTCGAGTAATATCTCATAAAGAAAAAATCCTATCTTTTTATTTATAAGACTAAAATTTGAAATTTTATTTTAAAAAAACTAAGTTTTTTTTTTTTTTTTAAATCCAAAGGATGTTGGAATTCTGTCCTACTTTTTTACTAGAGTTTTTTTAAATATATTAAAATCTAGAGTTTAATTTTAAAATAATTACATATCTCATTTACATTAATAAAAATTGAAGATACCACTTACATTGTTCTTTTGTAATGTATAACTCATGAACAATGTATGTGGTATCCTCAACTTTTATTAATGAAAATATGATATGTAATTATTTTACAATTAAACTCCAAATTCTGATTTATTAAAAAAAAAAACTCTAAAAGAAATGTATGACAGAATTCTCAATGACCTTTGAATTTAAATAAAAAGATCTTAGTTTTTCTTAAACAATGTTTCAAGTTTGAATCTTATAAATAAAGAGATAGGTACTAAAAGAGTTTTTTCTTTATAAGATATGACTCAAATCAATTCCAAATAAATTGAGGCAAAAGGAAGTACCAAAAAAATAGGATTAAATTAAAAATACAAGTTTTCTAAATTGAAAACTACTTAGAGTGTCAACACAATAATCTAGGTGTCACACTTTTAGTACAGATCTAAGTTGAAGGGCTTATTTGCACCAGCTGAGGAGTTGAAGGGCTTAATTGCATCGTTTTTAGTTCAAAGGCTTAAATGCTAATATGGGGCAAGTCTAGTGGCTTAAGAATGGTTTTTGCCTTGTTGGGATCATGATTGGTGGTGGGCTGTACTGTGACTCCCACACGATCGACGGTCCAAGAAAAATTTGACTTCACTCTCAAATTCCAGTATTCAGCCTCTACATTTAGGCCTTTCAATTAAGGCAAAACCTACATTAAGCCCCCAAACTTAATCCAGATTCTTGATTGAGTCCCTGAACTTTTATTGAAGCAACTAAACCTTTAAACTTGATAATTTAGGTAATTTAACTATTTTCTTTATGGCATACTTAACATTTGTTTATACATCACTTGCATGGATAAGATATTGATATGTACCTATATGATGAATATTGATCTTATCAATGCAAATAAGATACAAATTGATGTTAAATTTGATATAAGAAAAATAATTAAATTATTTAGATCATTAAGTACAAAAATTTATTTACTTTAATAAAGATTTAAAAGTTTAATAAAAAATTTAAAGTAAATTTAGGGACCTAACGCAAGGTATTGCCTCCAATAAGGTACTGCCTTCAATTAATTTCCTTTTGGTTGTTGGGTACCTTGTCATTTGTCAATGCAGTAGCCTTGGGACCAGTACACTGTACCTATAGCGGCATGGGGACTGCGTAAGGGAGGAGGAAGAAAACTAACAGTAATGAGCACGAAACAAAATGTCTCAGGGTCCACCACTGCTGTTTCCCTTTATTCCAGCAATTTCAAGCACCACATTATTTGTCCACACCATTACGGTGACATTACATATACTCTGTTTCCTTGCTCTTTTTCATGCTGCGTTGTTTTCAGGCCTGTTCATATATATATATTTTTTTTGAACAATGGGAAATTTTTTCAGGAAAAGAGAAAAGAGATATGGAATTAGTACTCAGGTCTTAGTAGTCCTAAGCATGTCCAGGTCTTAGTACTTAGTAGTCCTAAGCATGTCCTGTAAGGAGGGGCTAGTAGCCCCGAAGTGCTGGACCAGGCCTGTACGTATTAGTTATGCGTTGTGCCTGGAATGTACATGCCAATATACGAATAAAGAAAAGTTCATCATGATTGTACATGTAGAATGCAATTATGCAATTCAACATTTACACACATACAAAAAGAATAAAAAAAAAAAAGGAAAAAAGAAAAAAGGAAAAGAAAGAAAAACCCAACAACATTGATGAGTTCCAATTATAAAAACTTAATTTTCTATATGAATTCACAAAACAACCAGCTCCGAAAACGTTTCGAAAGAATAACTTTACATCAGAAATGTAGTACTCCAGAGCATCAACTAAAACAATTGCAGAACAAATCCTGTATGTGCCACCATCGGCAATTGCCAATTTGGTCATCATTTTTGGTTATCTCAGTTAAAGTTTTACCTAGTCCATGTCACTTCCTCGTGGAGATGATTACTACTTTACATTTAGTTAATCATTAATCAAAAAATAGACCTCATTAAAAATGTAAGAAACCAAAGATAAGTTGCAATCAATACTTGTAATGGTGGAGGGGGGGACTTGAAAACAATGTGGCTGTGCCGACATCTTGATTCCTTCTTCACTTGCCCACCTTAATCTGGAGGCTGCTAATCCCAACATTTAAGTTCTTCACATTAGGCTGATTCTCCATCTCATCATGAGTTGAAGTCCTGAGGTTAAGCCATGGATGTTGAAGACACTGCTGAGCTGTTGGTCGCTTCTCTGGTGCAAAATCAAGAAGAGGACACAAAAACTCAGCAAATTCACGGGCATCAGTCTCGGAGAACTTGTATTTATCCACCAGCAATCGATCCAGTGGCCAATACTTCAGCCTTCGAATTCTCTTCAGGTCCCCGTGCCTGTCAAAGTAATCCTTGGATCGAGCTCCTCCAATGGCAATCTGCTAACACAAACATAAGAGAAAAATGGGTATACAAGTAATCATATAAACTCAAGGAAGCGCTAATGCAGACATTTATTTTACCTTCCGAGGCATCTTCCCAAGGAGTTCCATCATGAGAGCAAGGTGATCCTGAAAGCAACAAAGTGAGAATGTTATTCCCATTACTCACTGTAGTTTATCTCTTTTATTAACATTCCATAAACATGGCCCAGGGTTTACTAGTTGGCATGCTCATAATAAAAGCAAATCAAAAAGAATAATTAAGAATGTCATTTAAGAAGCTGCTTGTAGATGATTCCACAGTGGTAGTAGTCATTAGGTGGCTATGAATAAATAAAACAAGAAACTTCAGTAAAAAATATTATAATATTTAGTCAAGAAAAGTATCTATCCTTAAACCCATGGGACATTCAGACTATTTAACTAACTTGCTGTTCTGACTAAAATCACAGGATCATTTATGATGGATGACTATCTTTCTTTCTGACCATCCACTTTGAATTATCTAAGAAGTCCAGCAGCAAAGAAAATAAATGATCAATGAAAGTCCAGCAGCAAAGAAAATAAATGATCAATGAAAGTCCAGATTCACTATTAAGATTCGTATTCTAATCTAAGCCAAGTGCTGCATTGAGTGCAATCTAGAATGCGCAATGAGAAGCCTACATAATTAAGATTTCATGCAACGTTTACATAATACAGCATCAAAAACAGTATATCATTCTCATCATACCCTATGGCATCTACTTTTGTCTTCTAAAACATAGCATGCAATGGGAATGATTTAACCTGGAATGCATGGCCTCTCTAATAACAATTTGGAAGCTTGGTGAGCAAAACCATCTTACCTCATCCTCACTAAAGCCTTGTGCACCCTTTGGGGCAAACATCATGTCACCAGTAGCCAGCTCAAAGGCCGTACAAGCAAAAGACCACATGTCCACAGAGAAGGAATGTCCAGCTTGAAGTATGACTTCAGGAGCTCTGTACTGCCTTGTTTGAATTTCCTCTGCAAATTGTGTATCAGCCCAACATGCGTTTCCAAAATCCACAACCTTGCACTTGACATCAACCCCATCTAGAGATCTCTCAAGCTTTGGAACTTCTCCTCCTAGCGAACCTCTTCTCCCAGATATGTTCGCAATTGCCCTCTTTGCCCTCCTTTTCAACTTCTTCTCAATGATATTCATGGCAGATCCACCATTTAGGGTTCCCCCTTCAGGTCTTTCCAGAACTGGGGTAAGACCAGATCTAAATGGATCCTTAGTAGGATCAATGGTAGAAATGAGAAGAATATTTTCAGGCTTTAGGTCAGTGTGGATTATACTGAGTTCTCTATGCAAATAATCAAGGCCAATCAAAATGCATTTGCAAATCTCCTTAACTTTATTCAATTGAAGTCCCTTGTAACGGTTAAACCTGATTAATCGAAGTAAGCTATCACCAAGAAATTCAAGGACCATGCATAAATGCTGACCATTTGGACCAATATGCTTAAAATGGTCGACCAGTCGCACCAGACACTTGGAATTTGAGGGATCACCATTAGCAATAGCTGAAAGGATTTCAATCTCATGAAGAGCAGCTTGAGCAAATTGCTGTGCACTTTTCTGTATCTTAAGAGCAACATATTTCTGTAAACATAGAAAAGAAAAATGGAATTTTAGATTATAGAGTTAAGCTACTCCAGATTTATGCAAGGAAGAACAAAATGCATACACCTTTTCTTCTTTTTCTCTCCTTTATTTTAAAGGTTATATAACCGCTCAATCAGACCCATTCAGCTCATACATACTATTGTCAAAGGTCTCTGTCACATGGCTACACAACAATATGCATTCAAAACTTCAAATGCGCATAGGTATGAGGAAGAAAAAGTGGAGTGCAGCAATAGTTGGCTTCCAACACCAGATATAAATGGAAAACTTTCACCAACTCAATATATCAACTAGCTAGAGATGATGATGATGATGATGATGATGACAACGATGACAATGACAATGATGATGATGATGATGATGATGATGATGATAATAATAATTAACCCAAAACCTCTAATCCATCCTTACCCTTTTAGTTAAGATGTAAATTTCACTTATTATCAAATATATAAATGCACGCACACAAGCATGAGACCATACTTAAAAACAGATGCCCTGCCCCTTTCCTTTCACTAGAGTACTAGAAAATATTGTATCATGTTGCATTTAGATTAATATTGTATATCCTAGTATTAGAAAATAGAAAATAGAATGCAAATGTTCACATTCTCATTTTAATTAAGGTTTATCCATCATGGTTATTGTTTAAAAAAAAAAAATCTAAAGAATTTTTGTCAAACATTGTCCCAAAGAGTACACCTGGAGAGTATGGTCAGAGATCCATGAGTAATGGAAGCATTAATATTACTGGCCTAAAAAGGTCAAAACTCAAAACGGTATATAAATAATAAAAACTCAAAGGGGAAAAGAATCTATCTTCCTTGCCAGCAACCAGCAACCTAAGTAACTTTATGGTAATCTTCTTCCCGTGGAAGTAAGAGGCTCTAAGTTCGAGTCTCATGAGATGTTGATGGGGTGGGATTAAGGGATGTGAGGGGGACCAAGATAAAAAATAATAATAATAAGAATCTATCTTCCTTAGAAACACCAGTACATAAGACCAGTATATCCCAAAAAAGTAAATAATACATAAAAGTTAACAAAGAATCAATTAATCTCTAATTATTTAAATAACTCCAGCTCCACCATCAAATAATCAAAATGAAATCTTTATCGCATTAATGGAGGATATCAGGGAAGTAAGATTACAGAAGAAAAAGAAAAACTCCAAAAACTCTAATTCCGATATTCAACAGCTCAAACACGATCGGAAACAGTAAGCGAAGAGAGGAAATTCATTCAGAGATGCAATACGTTTTAAATGCAGAATTATACATTGGAAATGGACTTACGGAGGTTTGAGTATCGTAGGCGAGCCAGACGGTGGAGAACTGACCCCATCCGAGCTTCCTCTGAGCGATATACCGGCCAGCGTTGAACGGATCGCCGATTCTCACAGCGTGATAGCCACCTTTCCTGTAGGAGTCAATTCCCTCATCGTCTTCTTCCGACCCCGACGACGACGAACACGACATCTCCACAATCCGATTCCGATCACCTTCCTAGATTGGATTTGACGAAATGAAATCCTGTTTTTCGAGTTGTAGTATTTGATTTTCCTTTCCTTTCCTTTCCTTTCCTTTCGCTTTCTGCTTTTTATTTGCAGAGGAAGGCCCGAAGCTTCGTTTGTGTGGCCTTCAATACAAGACTCTCTCCACCTTTTTCTCTTTTCTTCTGGTTTTTCACTTTTTTTTTTTTTTCGAAAATTACGCCTTTCAATTTTCAATTCCAGTCTTACGGGTGGACTGATCGATTTATCTTTTCCAATGTAACCCGCCACGTGCACTTTATTTGTCTATATTACTTAAAATTATAAA
>BPVZ01000086.1:103887-118173 GCA_020521535.1 Rubroshorea leprosula
AAAAATATTAAAATTGTCCCTAAACTTTAATTTAGCACTAACTTAGTCCTTAAACTTTGAAAACAAATATCAACTAGACCTTGAACTTTAATTTAGTACCAAGTAAAAAGGGTTTTTAAACCCATATACTTTTCGATATATTTGGAATCAACTTTCTAACTTTTTTTTCTGAAATACTTAAACCCTTTGACTTTCTTGTTGAAATAAATCAACCTACAAACTTTTTGACTGAAATAAATTAGTTCAAATCTAATGAATGATGTCATGAAATGTTAATTTATCGTAAAATCCAACTATTTGGCATTAATACATTGCCGACTTAGTGCATATGGAATCCAATTTAGTGACATGGTATTTACTAACATGATGTGAATTATTTTTTTGTTGACATGACTCTTTAATTACTAACCTAGACTAATTAATTTCCCAAAAAATGACCGAATTCGTTGGCTTAAAATTGAGGATTTAGGGATTTCTGCTCCATGAAATCCACTTTTTCCAAACAAACACACCACTAATCTATGCTCTACCTACTCCACCTCACTCTTCACTTTCGTCAAATTCATCCTACCATGTCTCTGCTCTTCAACGTCTTCCTCCTCCTCTCTTCCATCTTCACCACCACCATCGCCTACCCATCGGTTTAGGCACCTTTAACCCCATTAACTACCGACTCTCTTCAAGAAACAAGAATTTGATTCCTATTCAGTGTGAAGCAATTGTTGATGGGAGAATCTTTGACCTCAATTAGAAGATAACAAATGACATCTCGTCTTAAGACAAAAAGGATGGTTTGGGACAGTTCCTATGGTTGCCTGCTAGCTTGAAGAATGGTTCTCTTGCCAACAACTTAGAGATGAAGCTGTCGACCCACATCAGCACTTATGTTGACACCCCCGGCCATGTCTTGGATCATTACTTTGATGTCGGATTTGATGTTGATACGCTTGATTTGGAGGTTCTCAATGGTAAAGGAAAAGGATTTTGAAATTTTCAATTGTTCATTCTAATTTCACTCCATTTTACAATTTGCTAATGCCAATATTTGGTCATTTGGTAGGTCCTACACTGTTAGTTGATGTTCCAGGAGTCAAAAATGGATTTCACAATGCAAAAAACCCAATATCCTCAATTTTAAGCCAATAAATTCAGTTATTTTTAAGGAAATTAACTAGTTCATGTTAGCAATTAAAGAGCTATGTTAGGAAAAAAAAAAAGTCGACATCATGTTAGTAAATACCATACTAAATTGGGTCCCACATGCAACAAATCAGCAATTTATTAACGCTAAACAGTTGGGTTTTACGGTAAACTAACGTTTCATAATGTCATTCGTTGGATTTGGGTTAATTATTTTAACCAAAAAGTTTGTGGGTTAATTTATTTCAACATAAAAGTTGAAAGGTTTAAATATTTCAAAAAAAAAGTTGGAGGGTTGATTTCAAATATGTTGAAAAGTACATGGGTTTAAATATCCTTTTGCCCCAAAATAATCCCTAAACTTTAATTTGGTACCAACTTAGTACTTAAATTTTGAAAACAAGTATTAACTTAGACATTAAATTTTGATTAAAATATTAATTTTGTTATTCAACATTAATTACATATCAATTGATATGTAATTAGAAATATGCCACGATAGCAAAATACAACTGTTTGATTTTACATATCATTAATATTTTGAAAAGAATTAATTTTGTGACAAAATAACAAATCATATAGCACTTTCGATAATAGAAATATGCCACGATAGCAAAATACAACTATTTGATTTTACATATCATTAATATTTTGAAAAGAATTAATTTTGTGACAAAATAACAAAGCTATAGCACTTTCGGTAATAGAAAGACTATTGATATGAAAGATTAGAGTTTATGTATAATTTTGGTATTTTTTGAAATTTAAGGATAGTTTTGATAAAAATTGGAAAGTTTAGGGACCAAATTGGTATTTGAACCAATTGTAAAATATAAAATATAAAATTATAAATGTGTTTTGTGTAAATTGTTTTGAAGGCCCATTAAGTTGGGCTTTGTTGCTTTCTTACGTTGTAGTTTCATTACTGCAAATCCAAATCTCATATGGGTGGAAATCGAATGGATTTACTTACATGATGAACAGAAATGTTCACTAATCCGAAAAATGCTTTAACTAAAATTTTGTGATAAAATAGAAATGAATTTTTTTTTATTAAGTTTAATATAGATTATAGAGATTGATAATTTCTGACTTAATGAAGAAAAGACAAGTACTAAACCTTTGATAATATTATAATTAAAATATTACACAAAAATGTGAATATATAATTATAATATTATATTAAATAAATATATATAAAATATCATTGATAAATGTTTAAAAAATTAATACTTATAGATCTTATTTTGTAAAAATTAAGAAAAAAATTATTTTAAAATTACATAATTTTAATAAAATATTATAAAAAAACAAATAACACTTTAATTCATGTTTTAAAAATATAATATTTTAATTTTTTTCAATAAAAATTTATTAAAATAATATAATTTTAAACTAATATCCATTCATAATTTATAAGAAACAAAGCAATACATAATATTCTCAATACTCGGATGAAAACAGCAAATTATATACCATATGGTTACCGCTTAAACTTACCCGAAGTAGTCACATTAAAACGACGTCACCTCACCTTTGGGACCAATTATTTTCTGCCGCGTATTAAAAGGTGGGGCCGTAATTGGACTTCGGTTTTAATCTATTTTCCGGTGCTGCGGTGCAGCGAGCGGGTACTTTCTTCGGCGTCGGCCATCTATTTCCACTGTCGGATCGATTCTGTATTCATCTCCGTCCCCCTTCGATTGTTTCTTTCGTCGGAGAATCGTGGAGTTCTCCGGAATCTGAAGTTCCAGCTCCTTGGTGACTGGATTCGGAGATTCAGGACTTGAAACAATGGCGACGCAGAATCAAAATCAAAACCAGAACAACGCCGATCTATTCGATGCATATTTTAGGAGAGCAGATTTGGACGGGGACGGCCAGATCAGTGGAGCCGAGGCGGTGGCGTTCTTTCAAGGCGCAAACTTGCCCAAACACGTTCTCGCTCAGGTAGTTGCTTCTCATTTTCTTCTCTTTCGCCTTTCTAATTCTCCAACAGAATGAAACTTCGGTGTGTTTTCGGGGATTTGGACTTTTAGATTGAATTAACTTTTATTTTTTTCGTCAACTTCTCTTTCCTTACTCTTTGATTAGGTTTCGGTACTGGTTTTTTTAGATCGGATTTGGTTCTAAATATTCAATTGGTTGCCCTGTGGAGGTAGTCTACCGAATTTCTTATATTATGATGCCAATTAAGTTTCTCATGTCCAATGATAGCTTACTAGATGTTGCCTCTGTTCTGCGATTTATTGATTTAATTTCAACTTAGTGGCTAGAGGAATAGAGAGAGAGATAATTTAAGAAGAAAAGAAAGGAAGAAGAGCAATTGAGGTAAAATTTGAGGAGATAATTTGCTGTATAAGCTTAACAATCTAATCCCAGGATGCTTGTTCTGTTTTCTCCTACCATCTCTGTAGTAGAGATTGAATCTGAGTATGCACCTCTGTTTGGGAGTGTTTCATGAGAAATTGGAGTAGAGGCTCATTGATCTCCTGGTATGTTGTGGACACTGTGCGCTGAATGTGGGTTTATCTTCTTTACTTGTGCCAAATGTCTGTTCAAGGCCCCAGACTGTAGCCTTTCTGCATTTAGAAGTCAAATTCTTTGATAGGGTCAGTTGCACCGTAAATGGGAATGTTATGATTGTATGATTTAGATTGAGTTTTGGTAAGCATTTTCAGTTTTGAAAAGCTCTTGTTGCATATAACTCCATATTTCTACACTTGTTGACACTTCATGTATACCTCTATACAATGCAGGTCTGGATGCATGCTGATCAGAAGAAAGTTGGGTATCTAGGTAGACAAGAGTTTTATAATGCCCTTAAACTTGTAACTGTTGCACAAAGCAAGCGTGAATTAACACCGGATATGGTGAAGGCAGCACTGTATGGTCCTGCTTCTGCTAAGATTCCTGCTCCCAAGATTAACCTTGCAACAACACCTGCACCACAGTCTAGGGTAGCAGCATCTATTCCACTGTCAAGTGGCACTCCATCAGTGTCACCCCAAAATTTAGTTGTTAGAGGAACACCTGGTCTTGGAAATGCAAGCACAAATCAACAGTTTTTGCCGTCACAACAAAATCAATTTATGAGGCCACCACAAGCTGTGCCACCCAGCCCTGCATCTCCAACACAACAGATTACAGCAGCCAATCTTATGCCAAGGGGAGGTAATATTGTGGCGCCTCATCCTCCTAGTTCCAATGTTGAAACTAATTGGCTGGGTGGAAGCGTGGGTGGTCCCTCAACTGGAGTTAGTTCCCAAGTTGCTAATCAAGGTATTGTTTCTTCTACAAACCAGGGTGGATTTGGGATGACAGTATCAGGTTTGACATCTTCTGTTCAACCAAGACCACCTGTAGCCACTGGACAGATGGCCTTGACTGCTTCAAAACCTCAAGATTCGTTAATGCCATCCAACCAGCATGCAGCCAAAGATTACCAAGCTTCAGTTATTTCAGCGAATGGTTTTGCCTCTGACTCACTTTTTGGAGATGTCTTCTCTGCAACCCCTTCCCAACCAACACAAACTTCATTGGCTGTTACATCATCTACAAGTAGCTCAGCTGTCTCAACAGCTTCAGTTCCTGCTTCTGGGCCACAAATTTCAGCAAAGCCAAGTCCAGTTGAATCTTTGCAGAGTAAGTTGACTCAGCAACCTGTGGCTGGTCAGTATCAGCAAGGTCATCCAACAGGAAAAGCCCAGCAGGTTGTGGCACAAAGCACTGCTGTTTCTACTGGAACTGGGAATTTGGTTTCCGGTCAATCAACTCAGGCCCAGCTTCCATGGCCAAAAATGATGCAGTCTGATGTTCAGAAATATACTAAAGTATTTTTGCAAGTAGACACTGATAGAGATGGAAAAATAACTGGTGAAGAGGCACGCAACCTTTTTTTAAGCTGGAGGCTCCCAAGAGGTTGGCTATGTTTTTCTTGGTTTTTATGTTTCTTGAACTTATCAATTCTCTCATTTTGAGAGTTTCTATTAATGATAACAAAATGTTTCTTTTCAAGAATTCTTGTTCTTGAGTTTGTGTAGTGTAGATTTTTCCCAAGGGAACCTTTTTGGGGCTTGTTTTCTTGTCATTTCTAGAACTTATAGCCACTAATGTTTTTATAAACTCCTTTAACTCAAATGAGTGATCACATGAAAAGTCTTTGTTAACTAAATATTTAATGTTAGTTTCACTTCTAATAGGTTCATATTGTCATTCATCTACACCTGTAAGTTATCTAGTTTTTTTCCCCTTTTTTCGTAATCTTTCCTCACTATTTTGAAATTATATATTTTCTTTTTCTTGGCTACATTATTGGACTTTAGCTGTCATTTTGGTTAATTATAATAAAAATCATGTCATTTTCACTTTTGTTAGCAGAATCATTTTGTGCCTCTCTTATCACATGATGGTCTCAATGATTATAACTCTTGGTGTTGCAGAGGTATTGAAGAAGGTTTGGGACTTATCAGATCAGGATAATGACAGCATGCTTTCTTTGAGGGAGTTCTGTACTGCTCTCTATCTCATGGAACGTTACAGGGAAGGCCACCCCCTTCCTACCGTGCTTCCAAGCAGTATGATAATTGACGAAACTCTATTCCCCACCTCAGGTCGACCTGCAGTTCCATATGGGGGTGCAGCTTGGGGATCTGGTCATGGTATAGTAATAGTTTCCCTTCTGGGAGATTGCTCTCAATATTTTGCTCTTTAATTCTTTTTATGGATTTTCATTTTAAGAAAAAGGGTCTCCAACAGGTTTACAGCAGCCACAAGTTATAAATGCTCCAAGACCTCCTTTACCATCTGCTAGGGGAAGACCACCACGGCCAGCTACTGTTTCACAAACTGATGCAAATTTGCAGCTCAGTCCACGAAAGCCAAAAATTCCAGTGCTGGAAAAGCACCTCATTGATCAACTTACCCAAGAGGAGCAGGATTCACTTAACTCAAAGCTCAAAGAGGCAACAGAGGCAGATAAAAAGGCACTTACTCTTTTCCTTGTGGCACTTTATGTTTGCATCATGCATCATCCTTAAGGTTTAAGTGTGAGATTTACCATAATCTGGATTTCCTTTTCTTTTCCCTATCAATTTTGGCTCATATCATGTTAATCCACATCATATTTGATATATAGGCTATAATTCCATTAACATTCGGGCATTGCTATTTGCTACTCTCCTTAGAATATCCCTTGTTAAATAATCTTAACAGTGAAGATTCTGTAATTATTTCACTGATTTCTTTGTTAGTTTTCCTTTGAATCCAATCTATATCTTGATTGCATGATATTTTGGGGACATATAGTTTTGCCTGGATAATCCATCTGCCCACAAAACTGTTTTTTTAGAGGACTATCGTCTTTGGAATACCAAGTTTGTATCTGTAGTTTTCATCTTATTGGGTGCTTTGAACTGCATTAAGTAATTTTCATCTTATCTCTGTTTTGTATTACCTGGATAGCTTCTCCATAAATTACTCCCTCTCTCTTTTTGAAGGTTGAAGAACTGGAGAGGGAGATACAAGAATCTAAAATGAAGACTGAGTTCTATCGCGTCAAGATGCAGGAACTAGTGAGTGTACCTCTGTTTGTTTTCTATCTTTTTACTTAATCCATTGGTTAAATGTGTTACATAATTGTACCATTGCAATTAACTTATTGGAGAAGTGGGACAGCATAAATTTCTAGATGGTCAACAAACTTTCATGGGTTTGGTATGTTTCTCTAAGAATGAATATTCATTAGTCTTTGATTGTGCTAGTGCTCTATTGGAATCACCCAATGTATATCTTCATGTCAAAAAGGAAGTTGTTGAAATATTATTTTCCTGTGGATGGCTAAGGTTATGAGTCTTACGACGAAGATAATGCTGCACTTTCTAGCTCAGATGATCGGCTAGGTCCTTTTCTATCTCTCTGCAATGAGTAAAGATGTAAATTTTAAGAAAGCAACTTCTAATTGGTTGTTTATACAATGAGTTGAATACCCATTGAGGGAACTTGGAAGTGTTATCAAATCTAAAAATCAAATATACATTACTGTACTGGAATGGAATTTTTGAACCAACTGTTCTGCTTTAGAAACAATTTCTTTAGTCATCAGTAGTGAAATTACCGGGTATTTGAAAATAGTTTCCTGGTCTCCTGGAAGAGAGTCTTGTAGGAGGTGTTTTGTATTCCCACCCTTTAGCCTCTGCTGAGAAGTCATTTTATGTGACAGAAAGTACAGTTGTTAGGAAATGAGGCTAGATACATGCTAGAAATGTCAATTGTGGGTCATCTACACCTATATCTAGAGCTGCCTTTTTATTTAACTACACAACCTTAGGTAAGCAGTTCTAGTTGAGTTGAAGTTGAGACACTCATTTGGCAGCGAAGAAAGGCTGATTGAGTAAACTTGGTGTCTCAAAGTGTGAGCCATAAGTTCTATGAGATATTTTTGTGGGTCAATTACCTTGTAGTCCATTGTCAATGAAATCTTCAGGCTTCTGCCTTGTGCCATTCCTGCTACATTTAATGTCATATTCGATGCCTCTGGAACTAGGAGTATTGAAACTCTTTATTAAAATGAAAATATGAAATATTATTCATGTTAGCTTATGAAATACTTGATCTTGGTAAATTCTGCAATTTTTCATGTTTGGTGTTGGAGCTCTTGACTGGCATTAATTTTTTGCCCTTTCTGTTGTCATTCTTCATTATTTGGTATCAGGTTTTATATAAAAGCAGATGTGACAATCGTTTTAATGAGATCACAGAGAGGGTGTCTGCTGACAAACTTGAGGTGCCTTAATTTATCTTCTAGAATAGCTTTTGTTTTCTCTCTCTCTCTCTCTCTCTCCCTCTCTCCCTCTCTCTTGTAGTGGCTATTATTGAATGAGAGAGACACATTTCAGGTTGAAGCATTGGCAAAGAAGTATGAGGAGAAGTACAGACAGGCTGGAAATGTAGCCTCCAGATTAACCCTTGAGGAATCCACTTTTCGTGATATTCAGGTATTCATGGATCTTCCTATGGTTGATTGATAGCAAACAGGTCACTTTGGCTCAATGACCATGTTCAAACAGCATTGTAAAATAGATTTTAACTATGTTAACTTTGCCTGAATTAATTTCAGGAAAGAAAGATGGAATTGTATCAAGCAATTGTGAAATTTGAAGCGGGAGACACTGCTGACGGTGATCTTCAGGTATATCCTTTTTTAGAACGTTTGATTATACAGCAATGTTTGAAACTTGTTTACCGGTGCATGGTTTTTGTTAACTTGTGCAGGATCATGCTAATCATATTCAACAAGGTCTTGAGGAATTAGTGAAAAATGTAAATGAACGTTGCAAACAATATGGGTTGCGCTCTAAACCCATGTCATTGGTTGAACTCCCATTTGGTACTTATTCTGCATCCCTTTATCTTTTTGACAAGAGAATTTTAATCCAAAAAATTTCTTTAGGTTTGGTATTTTAGGCACTGCAATAAATTTTACGATGGAAGTGTATAGGATGAGTAAAATCATGAAAATTCATGTTTTACCTTTCAAATTAGATTTTTATTGGCTTGAAATTATTTTCGTTTTTCAACCTTTTTTTGTTGCCACTATCTCTTAAGTTTTTCCAACTTCTATAAAACTGCCATATTTCCACCTTCAACCTTGGAAGACAGAAACTTCTTAATTTTGTCAAAGTATTCCTTTTTTTTTTTTCCCAAATCTTCTCACAGTTGTCATCTTTTCTAACTAATATCATCACAAGTGTTGAAAGAATCAAGCAGAATTGTCATGTAGTCTAAATTTGAGAGGATTATATATATACACACACAGCAAAGTTTCCATATCCTACATTTTTAAAAGAATAGTTTCCTTTCCCAGTTGATCCTTCTTTTATTTTAATTTACTTTTTGAACTGATTTTTCCCCAGGCTGGCAACCTGGAATCCAAGAAGGAGCAGCTGATTGGGATGAAGATTGGGACAAGTTTGAAGATGAAGGTATCTTAAGACTACCTGCGGAGCATATTCACTGATGAACTTCTGATGTCCTTATAAAATGCAGATTTATATTTTGCTACCTAATAATGAGTAACATTTGACATTGTTTTTTCCTTTCAGGTTTCACATTTGTAAAAGACCTTACCCTTGATGTGCAAAATGTCATAGCTCCTCCAAAACCAAAATCTTCATCAGTTCAAAAACAAAGAGCTTCTACAAATGAGACTGCGAATCTGTTATCTGTGGATGCTGATGAGAAGTCAGGGAAGACAAATGAACGGATCACTGAGGACATGGAGAATAACCAAAGTGAGAATGGCTTGGAAAAGAGTTCTTCAGATAGCCCAGCAGAAAATGGTGCAGTGGAGAACAAATCTCAAGAATTCCAGGATTCCCTATCTGCTCAGAGTAGTGGTGATGGTTTACAGCATTCTGTGAAGACTAGTGGTGCTGATGTTTCACCCCATGCTATGAAGACCAGTGATGCTAATGGTTCACCACATTCCGTGCAGTTTGATGGTTCACCTCATGCTACAGAAATTAGAAGGTGTGTTGTGGTTTGTCTTTTAATTTAACAGAGTTATAGAACTTCTTTGACTGCTTTATCCTTTCTGGTTTTTGGTTTCTAAGTGGTAAACATTCACATGATTTTGCTAAAGGGTGTAAGTTTTTTCTCCCTTTTCTTCCTGTTTAAACCTTTGATGTTTTTCTTTTATGTGTCTGAACTTGTTGGTCATTTATACCTGCAGTGACCAGGGTAGTGCTGAATCTATATTTTCTGGAGAGAAAAGTTTTGAACCTGGCTGGGGTCGTTACGATATCCACTATGATCCAGACTCTCTATGGGGTGTTGACAATGATAGTTCAAAGGTATGTGGAGAATTAGCGTTGCACACACTGGCTTAATTTACCCTAGTGCAATTGTGGGAGATTTAAGGTAGCAGACGACATTGATGGTGTGGTATCAAAAGAATGGCATTGTTTTTTTTAGGTTATATCTATCAAGTGCAAAAAAATCATTTTTACATTTATCTTGGCCTTTTTCTTAAATGTAATATTTGCTGTGGTATCTATTACTTTTGGTTTCATACTTTCAACATGGAACATTGACTCACACAACAGTACTGAGTTTTTAGAGGAATATTTATTGAAAAACTGGATTTCCTTTTGCTTTTTCTTTCCCTTTTCCTCAGTTTTAAAGATTTTGTTCTAGAGACTAGATTATAAGTAACTTTTATACTTAATTTTGATGCTCAAGTTTGTAATTCTCCTAAGCATGAACCATGGTTGAGTTGGGTTGAAGAAAAAATGCTTGTGAAAGTAATCATTATTAGATTTTATGAACATTACAATTGGATTTCATGTTTCATGCAGAAGCCAGATCAACAAAGGCATGATAGTAATTCTCTATTTGGTCTTGGTGACTTCAACATAAAGCCTATAAAAATCCAGTCCTCCAATGCAGATTTCACGTTACCAGGGAAGAGCTCATTTACTTTTGATGAATCTGTTCCAAGCACTCCTGCCTACACAGATAATATGTTCCAGGGGAAGAGTTCATCTAGTTTTGCAGATTCCATTCCTAATACACCTGCCTATGCAGATAACCTGTTCAAAGGGAAAAGTACATCTGTTTTTGTGGATTCTGTTCCAAGCACTCCTGCCTACGCAGATAACTTGTTTAAGGGAAAGGGCTCATCTATTTTTGCCGATTCTGTTCCAAGCACTCCTGCCTACGCTGATAACTTATTTAAGGGAAAGGGCTCATCTGTTTTTGCTGATTCTGTTCCAAGCACCCCCGGTTATAGTTTTGGTAACTCCCAACGAGGGTTTGGTGAAGGCTCAGATGAGCACTCATTTGACAGCTTTTCAAGATTTGATTCATTCAACATGCACGAAAGTGGTTTCTCCCAAGGATCCTCTCTTGCTAGGTTTGATTCTTTCAGCAGCACAAGAGATTACGATCAGGGTCATGGTTTTCCACTGAGCTTTGATTCATTTAATGCACATGATGGACGTGATGGGGGAGCTTCCCAGTCTCAACATTACCTAGCACGGTTTGATTCCACACGCAGCACCACGGACTTTGATCACAGTCGTGATTTCCCCTCATTTGATGATGTGGATCCATTTGGTTCAACTGGGCCATTTAGGACAACCCTGGAGAGTCAGACTCCCAGAAAGGACACTGAACATTGGAGTGCTTTTTAGTCAGGTAGGAAACATCTTATATTATTGACTGTTTTCTTTTCATTTTTAAACCGGGCGTTTTCTTTACCTGTGTGGCGGCCTGATTCTTTCATTTGTATATAGTAAGCATAAGAAGTGACACTGCCCTGTATTTTTGCCTGTGTGATTTTGCAAACATCTCTTCCCTTGCAATCTGGTTGTTCTTTTCCTCTTTTCTTTTCTCCTTTTCTCATTTTGACATGTAATATTTTTCCTTCCAAAAAATGTAGTGCCAATGATTGTATTTTTATGTGGATTATGGAACTCAAATTTGTATAATCTCTTTCTCCATGCAATTGCCCATGGGTTTGCAATTTGCCATTGCCTTTGCCTTCTCTTCTATAATTTTCCTTAGTTATTTTTTGGTGCATCTAACAATAAGCTATGCTATAGCTCTTGTGCTCTCTTTTCCAAATCCATATATATTTGTCATTTCCCATATTATGAATATAGACCAAATGGAATCTTTGTTTGAACTTTTAATAGCCAAGTGATACTAGTCATCTAAACATACAAAAATGCATACATGTTTGATACCAAAATCTCTACGGAAGTGCGGGAGGGCAGGCAAGAGATGAAAACAATTTTCTCAACTCTTTTTTCTCATAAACGGCGTCATGATCTAACAGTTAGTTGGCCTATCAATCTTAATTTGAAGATCTGTGGGGAACGTGAATACGGATCTTTCATTATTGAATGTGTCGTTTTGCCCACAAAAGTTCGATACCGTTTGGGGAAGACTTGTCCTCTTCGTGGACTACAGGATACAGACATTTATTATATTTTCCTGTATAATTCTACAACCATCTTAGAGAGAGTAGAAAAATATTTCTGCACTTGAAATTATACAAAATACAGATAGAAGGAAATCTATTTCGAGAGATTACAGCATAATATCTTGTGCATAAGTACACAGATTACATTATTGTAAAGTCTGATTCTTTTGATTGAAAATTTATCAAGTTAATTTGGCTTTAGATGCGAAAATTTCCAGCACAGAACTCCAAGTTCCTGAGATAGCCATGACCAAACCCAGTATCACAATAATCACATCCAGAGTCAAAACTTTGAAGCTTAATTGATCCTTGAATACAATCAAATGGAAGGCAGCAGGCAGCACAAACCCCAGCAAACAACACACACTGCTCCCCACAAGGGACAGGAAATCTGCAAAATTAGGCACCAGAAGAGCCACCAGGCTCACCAGAAGAACAACCACCCACCTCAGCCACAGGCAGAACCGTGAATCACAGAACCGTCGCTCCGCCACCTCGTAAACCGGGTTCATCATCAGAGGGAATGTGAAGAACAAGTTGATACAAAGGCCGAACTGGACCACAATGCTGATCCATCCTGTTCCAAGATTGGTTGTGATTATGTCATTGGTTTCTTCACCAAAAGCAAGGTAGCCCAGAATCCCAAATCCTCCATAGAGTAAAGAAATGAATGCCATGGAATAGGCTAGAACTCTCCCAAACTTGTCCTTGTGTTTTGCCTCCAATTCTAGGGGTAAAACCATGCCAATTCCTTCAAAAGAATACACAGCTACACCAAGGCCATAAAAGAAAACAGAGAAACCACCAAAAGCCTGCAAAACAGGTCTACTCTTCAAGAAAGCCAGAACATCCTCCACCATCACCACTCCCATGGCTCCCAGATCCACTACATCGGCAAAGATACTCAAAGGAGCCAACATGGTCAGTGTTGGAATTGAAGACAATCCCAATTGGAAAGGAAAACAACCCCATAAATACAGAGCCTTCGGGCTCAAACCAAGAATCTTGTGATCAAAACTATAAATAAAAGCCAGGGTGTTGGCAATGAAAATCAGATAGCTCACACAGAACCCAGCTTGAGAAAGCACTATCATCGCATCAACGGCACCACGTCCGATGGGGCCACAAACGGCAAACCCAAGATCACCAAAAGAGTTAATCTTGGAAAAGCCCTGGTGGGACTCCAGCCTGCGGCGAGTGTAAACCAGGAGCATCATGCAGTGGTAGGTAAGGAAGGCGACAACAAAGAGCATGAGGGAACCCATCAGCCAGCCTGTTTTCTTGAACGTATAAGGGAGACCAAGCACACCAGCACCAACTATGGCGATGAAGACGTTGGCAAAGGTCTTGGACTGGGAGGAGAGTCGGCGCGTGCCCAACAGTGGGGTATCCTCTCTTGGGAGCCCAGATGGTGCCTGCAGAACATGCGAAGAAGAACTTGCTTCTTTATCAAACCCCATGTTTAAAACACCCAAAGAACAATAATTTTAGGTCTTATGGCAACAGATTGTGTTGAATTGAAGAGCCTGAGAAATGAGGGTTCGAAGTTAGGGTTGAATTGAGAGGGGGTGGAGCAATTAGGGATCTGTTGAGTCTTGAAACTGATATGGGTTGAAGACAGGGGTGAAAGACAAGCAAGATAAAGGGAATAAAAGGGGCGGAGAAAGGCGAACGAAATCGTCAGGTGGCCTGGCGTCGGCTAATTACAGGAAACAGTTTCCGATCGTCAACGTAGGGAGAAGCCAGCTTTGCTTTCTACCGGTGATGAAAGAGAAGAATAGGATTGATTTTGGGGAAGGAAGGGCAAAATAGCCCACGCAATTAAAACCTTTTTCATTTGTGGATTTTTCTAAAATGTATTCATTAATTACGCTTTTTACAATAGAAAAGTAGTTATTAGCATAGGGGTAGGGACAAAGTTTTTATATTATTTTTTTAATATAAATTTTATATATTATTAAATAAGTAGATATATTTAATATTATATAATATTATGTCAAAAAGTGATATAAAAAAATTATTTTAAAATAATTTTTCATTGACATATATGGTAAAAAATTAAGTAAAAGAATATCTTAAAATTATGTTTTTTTAATAAAATTTTATTAAAAAATAAAATATTTTATACTTTTTTTTTTTAGAAAAATGATTAGTATATT
>BPVZ01000086.1:126084-149312 GCA_020521535.1 Rubroshorea leprosula
AATTTATATTTAATTAATAGAGTTAACGGTCAACTAATAAAATTAATAATTAATAATATTATAAAATGAAGATTATTTTCTTCAATTCTAATAAGTAAGGATTTAAAAGTATCATAGTATAAAATAAAAAGTTAAAACTTATAAATCTAATAAGGTAAAATGACAAAACTAGATTTTTGCCGACAGGGTTATCCTTCTGGTTCAGGTTTTATTCTATTTCATTTCATGGCTCCTATTTATGGCTGCTGAAGGCGATCTTGGACACAGGCCCCATAGTTTCTTCACTTTCTCTTCTTCAATCTCAGGTTTTAGCCTTTACTCATTTAAAGAGTCATCCTTGTTCCATTTCTTCCCAGTTTTAGATACAGAAATTACAAAGCTCACTTTCCTTTTTTGTTTTCTGGGTTCTTTTTCATGTGCCTGGTTGGTTTTTGCTTGAATTTTCAACTGTGTCCTTTTTTTTTTTCGATATTTTGTTTAGATCTTCATATTGTTGAACTATGAATGGTTTTTTTTTTTTTAATGGTTTTGAAGCAGAGGTGAAATTAGCCGTTGGCATGGCTAGGCAATTCACCATGAACAGAGTAGGGCTATGGCTTCTGGTGGTCGTAGTGCTTTTCTACAATGGGATTTGCATAAATGTCTCCACAAGACCTGAAGTTGTAACTGTTGGTGTTATGTTCTCATTCAATTCCGTAATTGGAAAGCCTTCAAAAATCGCAGTAGAAGCAGCAGTTGAAGACATAAATTCCAACCCAGGAATCCTCAAGGGAACTAAACTAAACTTAGAAATGAAGGACGCCGATTATAGTGAATTTCTTGGCATTGTAGAGGGTAATCAATAATCATTCTTCATATAATATGTTCAATGTAACTCTTGTGTGTCTGTTCAAAAATAATCTCATTTTTCTTGCAGCTTTAAAGTTCATGGAGAAAGAAATGGTGGCCATAATTGGCCCTCAATCTTCCGTGACGACACATGTGATATCCCACGTTGCAAATGTGCTTCAACTCCCTCTATTATCATTCTCATCCACAGATCCCACCCTTTCCCCGATTGAGTTCCCCTTCTTTGTCCGGACTGCTCAGAATGACCTGTATCAGATGGCTGCAATAGCAGAATTGGTGGATTTTTACGGATGGAGAGAGGTGATAGCAATATATGAGGATGATGATCATGGGAGAAATGGGATTGCTGCTTTGGGGGATAAGCTGGCTGAGAGACAGTGTAAGATATCTTATAAAGCAGTTTTGAGCCCCGATCCAACTCGGGATGAAATCGCTGACTTGTTGGTTAACATAGCCATGTCATCAGAGTCTAGGATTCTTGTGGTTCATGTTCCAGGAAGTTGGGGTCCGTTAGTGTTCAGTGTGGCTCAACACTTTGGCATGTTGAGCAAAGGCTATGTCTGGATAGCTACAAATTGGCTATCCACTGTGTTGGATACTAATTCTCCTCTTGCTCAGGAGGATGCGATGGATAATATTGAGGGAGTTCTCACATTACGGATGTACACACCAGAGTCAGAACTCAAAAGGAAGTTTATTTCCAGGTGGAGCAACTTGACCAGAGGAAAGGTGGTTGATGGCCGCCCCATTGGGCTCAATGCTTATGCTCTATATGCCTACGACACAGTCTGGCTGCTTGCTCGTGCACTGGATGCATTTTTCGAACAGGGAAGGAACATTTCATTCTCAAATCAATCCCAGGCATCCATGCTGCAGGGAGGAAATGATCTGAGTGTCTTTAACGGAGGGAAACTGTTGCTTCGTAACATTTTACAGGTTAGCATGAATGGTTTAACGGGCCAAGTCAGGTTTACTTCAGATAGGAACCTAATTCATCCAGCATTTGAAGTCATCAATGTGATAGGAAACGGGTACAGGAGGATTGGCTATTGGTCTAACCATTCCGGGTTATCAATCCTACCCCCAGAGACCCTTTGGTCAAAACCTCCTAATCGTTCCAGCTCTAACCAAAAACTACATGATGCGATCTGGCCAGGACCGACGAAAGAGAAGCCTCGTGGATGGACTTTCCCAAACAGTAGAAGGCATTTGAAGATTGGAGTCCCAAATCGTGTGAGTTACAGGGAATTTGTCTCTGTGCACGGTCAATCAATCACTGGTTACTCAATTGATGTATTCACTGCTGCTCTAAACTTGCTCCCATATGCTGTTCCTTATAAATTGATAGCATATGGGGATGGACTTACCAACCCAAGTGGCCTTGAGCTAGTGCGGCTGATCACAGTAGGCGTAAGTCATGAACAGAATCTCACCATGCCTTGCTAGAATAATAAAAAAAAAAGAACAAAAAAAAAGAAGGAAGCAAAACCGCTCCTTTCTGATCCTCCAGCTCCCTTTTTCTATTTCAGGAATTTGACGCAGTGGTAGGCGACATTGCCATCACTACCAACAGAACAAGGATGGCAGATTTTACACAGCCATATATAGAATCAGGACTTGTTGTAGTGGCACCAGTGAGGGAGGTTGACTCGAGTCCTTGGGCATTCCTACGGCCATTCACTGGGAGTATGTGGGCTGTAACAGCTATCTGTTTCTTAGTTGTGGGAACCGTCATCTGGATTTTGGAACATCGGTTGAATGATGATTTCCGAGGCCCTCCTAGAAGACAAGTAGTGACCATTCTGTGGTAAGCAACTAAGCATTTGCTCTTTGTTCCCTTAAGTTTGTTCATCACTTGACATTCTATGCTTCCACCACGCAGGTTTAGTTTCTCAACATGGTTCTTTGCCCATAGTAAGTGAAACATTCTTATATCAAAATCTTCGCCTTAGCTATAAAAAGCAGCTTCTCTAATTAATTATCTGTTCATCACTTGCTTCTTTTTTCTGTTCTATACAGGGGAAAATACAGTCAGTGCACTTGGTCGCCTACTTCTAATTATCTGGCTATTTGTAGTTCTTATAATCAACTCTAGCTACACTGCAAGCCTTACTTCCATCCTTACAGTTCAGCACCTTTCTTCTCCTATTAAAGGCATAGAAACTTTACTGTCAAGCAGCGATCCCATAGGCTACCAGCGGGGTTCTTATGCTCGAAATTATCTAATTAATGAACTAAATGTCCATGAATCACGGCTCATACCTTTCGATTCCCCGGAAGAAGCCGCTAAGGCCTTGAAAGACGGTCCCAATAAGGGTGGTGTTGTTGCAATGGTGGATGACCGTGCCTACATGGAGCTTTTTCTCTCAACTAGATGTGAATTCAGCATTATAGGACACGAGTTCACCAAAAGAGGATGGGGTTTTGTGAGTATATACATACATTCCTCATCAACACTGCTTTTTTCTGCATTTAATGCTCATGCAGGCTGACATTTGTTGTATGTTGATCAGGCATTTCGAAAGGGCTCCCCATTACCATTGGACATGTCAACTGCAATTTTGAAGATGTCAGAGGACGGAGACCTCCAGCGGATCCACGACAAATGGCTGTCAAGACAAGCATGCAGTTCAGAGGGTGCAAAGACGGAAGTGGACAGGCTTCCTCTCAGGCGTTTCTGGGGCCTTTTCATTATCTGTGCGTTTGCATGCATTATTGCGCTCTTTCTACATTTCCTGAAGATGGTGAGACAGTTCAGCAAGCACTACCCCGAGGAACATCAGTATTCCAGTCGAAGCTCACGCACTGCACGGTTCCAGACATTCTTTTCATTCTTTAATGAGAAGGAAGATGATGTTAGAAGCCGATCCAAGAGAAGGCAAATTGAGGGATCCTCGAGCAGAACTGACAATGGATCAACTAGCAATTCCAACTACGATAGAGGACATACAGATACAGAAATTTCTCCAGACAAAACAACTGGAAATAGTTGTCAAGTATAACTAGTTATATATGCCATGGAATGGAACCTCTTGGCTCCAGTGTATCTCTTCTATAGAATTGTTAAAAAAGCTGTATCATGCTCTGCTCATCGGTGTCACTTTGGATCGAATGGAAAAACTAAAACAAGGATCACTTAAATACAAACTAACAAACCCCAGAACCCAAAATTCTGAATAATTATTCAAGATTAAAAAAAATTCTAAATTTATCTCATATGAAGGTGGGGTGGTTTCTCTCCCTCCACAATTGTATATAGCTCAGATACGTAGCTAACATGTTAATTAGAATAATTATTCAGCAAAAGCCGAATGGTTGGTGAGGAGTAACGAGAAGTCACCACCGCAGTGAGCCCGCCTGGTCATAACCGGCAACTAGCCCATCAACCACTCCAGTACTCTCTCTGTGCAAGGCAACAATTGGATTGGGAAAAGAGTGGAAATAAAGGAAAGGAAAATAGAAAAAGGAAGATGTTATTCAACTTCCTGCGAGAATCTGCAGTTATGGTACGGCGGCGTCCCCGCTGCCCCACTCCACATTGTTGGGGCACTGCATTTGCCATATCCGCCAATTAATGCGATCGTTCCTAGTTCATTCCTCATTCCAGCCCCAAATCCACCATTTTCGAGCTCCGTGAATCTTCAAACAATCGGTGTGTTTTTCTTAATTTGATTTCTTTTATGTTTTTGTTCTGTGACTTTTTTGCAAAGATAAATGTAGATTCTTCACCGTTCGGGGCATCGATTTTATAATTTTTTTTTATTGAGCTGATGTCCAGGATTCTGTCCCTTCGTTTGTAATCTTTGGAATTTTGGGTTTTGTAAGGACAAGGCAGAGCTCAACACTTTGTTACAGTACTACAGTTGTACAATGATTACAATAAGACATCCGCACCCAATTATTAATCCTCACTTAATTTTTCGTCACCTATTTTGTCAGAATATACCATGTTCATTGTTTGCGGTTGTTTCAATAAGTCACGTTACGTCAAAGACACTATCCCATCCGACACATCATATCACTATTATGATGATTAAGAAAGTTATGTGGATGTCTTGTCAAGACATATCAATGCATTCACACATAATTCTAAAGAAGTATGATGGAAAAAACAAGAGGAAAAACTTTTTCAATATTTTTCTTAAAAGTGTAGATTAAATTATTATTAATTTAAGTATTAAAGTGTCTATCTTAAAAATCACTTTCGGAGCCTTGCAGGTTAGTCTCATGAGGTAGTTGTAACGAAGAAGGTCTTGAAGATTTGCTGCATCAACAGTTTTTTTTTTTTTTTGGTTTTTACCATTCTAGATAACTCTTTTTATTTTTAACTCAATACTTATTGTATATATATATTTTAAATGTTTGAATTAATTTCTTTGACACAATTAATAATTAATAGTTAATATTTGATAATTAATAATTATGGATATTTATAATTTCAAATATTATATCTATTTAACTAAAATAAAAAATAAATAACTATTTTCAAAAGGTTAAAATAAATAACTTTTAAAATTTTTAATTTTTCCTAAATAAAATTGACACTAAACTAAGCTATGTAATTAATTCACTAAAATTTTGCTTTGTTAGGTATCAACATTGTTGTCAAAATCTAGATTTAAATCTTAAAATCTTACGATTTTACGATTTCAGCAAGACATTTCGTGTAAAATCTATACTAAAATTTGAAATTCATAAAATCTGAGGATTTCACGGTAAAATCTAGATTTTATCGTTAAATCAGGTAAAATCTCGATTTTAACTTCTGTTTGGTAGCTGGATTTTTTATTTTAGTTCAATACCAAAATAATCTCTAAACTTTAATTTAGTATCAATTTAATCCTTAAATTTTAAAAATAAGTACCAATTTAGTTTTTCAACTTTGATTAAAAGTACTAATTTGGTCATTTAGCTTTAATTACATGTCAATTTGATATTTAAATAGAAATATAAAACGATAACAAAATACAACTATTTAATTTTATATATAAAAAAGAATTAGTTTTGTAACAAGATAATGAGTTACATGATATTTTTGTTAACGGAAAGAATATTTTAGTACTAAAAATTAAATTTCAAAAATAATTTTGATATTTTTTTGAAATACAAAGATAATTTTAATATAAATTTACCAATTAAAAAACCAAACTAGTATTTTATCCTTATGCCAATCACCCTTGCATGGGAGTAAAAATATTGTAGAAGGAAGGGAGTATCTTTTAGTATTTGAGTCAATTCCCACGAGTTTCATACACATTTGTTATTTTTTGTCTTCTAGTATGAAAGGCACTTCCGCTGTTTCAAGTTGAAAATCATTACCCCACGATTCATGGGGTAAAAGTTTAATTTTAATCCTTCATTTTATTAAGTTTGAAGGTTTTAGTCCCTCATCTTATATTATGATATTTTTAATTCCTCGTCTTACTAAATTTATAAGTTTTAATCCTCATTTTATATTATGACATTTTTAACCCCTCACATATTAAAATTTTAAAAAATAACATTTATTTTGTAACATTTTGTTAATTTTGCTAACTGACTGTTAATTCTATTATTTGGCTGTTAGTTGATTGTTAATTGACAAAAAAACTTCTTTCAGTTAATAGAATTAACAAAATTAATTTTATAATATTTTATTAATTCTGTTAACTTACTATTAATTGATTGTTAATTGATAAAAACCTATTTTGAGCTAACAGAGTTAACAGTTAATATAAAATTAGGGTTATTTTATTCGATTTTAATAAGTGATGGGTTAAATTCTACAAATCTAATAAGATAAAAAGTTAAAAATGTCATAATATAAAATAAAAGATTAAAATCTTCAAATTTAATAAGATAAAGGGTTAAAGTCAAGTTTTTGACAATTCATGGTCCATGCCACAAACCAAGACGGCATTCTCTTCCATCTTGGGCCAAAATGGAGTTCCCACTTCCGCCCTCCTACATTGAAACTTGTACGATCCCACTTTCAAGGTTCATGTCATTGGACGAAACTTGTAGACAAGTCAATCATCTGTTTTACTTTTTGGTTCTCGTTAAGAAAGGCCAATCATACCGTTCTACTTTTTGGTTCATTGTTCATAAAAGTCAACATCTGTTTCTCTTCCCTCCCATGATAATTCTCATAACTCCACCAAACTTGAGTTTCTGTGTAGCCAACTCTAATTTTTTTTAGTAGAAGCTTTCTTTGAGTAAATTTTTTTAAAGAAATATTATTCTATTATAAGAATGTCTTATTTTGTTGGTTCGATTGTATTACGTTATAAAACATAAATCATCAAAAAGAAAGAAAACTACCTTTAACGTTGAGGAAGTATGCTCTTAGTGTTTTTTCTTTCTTTTTTAGTTTAATAGTTAAGGTATTTTTTTACTAATTGATGTATATTTCAAAATTAATCTTTCTTTGATCTAATAAAAAATAGATAATCCATATTTAAATTATAAGATTTATTATAAATTACTTTTATATTAATCTCTTTAAAAATTTAACTTTTAATCAATAAAATAAAAAATAAATATCTTTATTAATTAAATCACAACTCTTTAAATTATTCTTTATATAATTAAATACAAACTACATAATATTTAAAACTATAAACTTTTAAATAGACCATTGTTTCTATTAAAAAAATCAGTTTACCATTTAAAAAAATTGCGTTGACTCCTGTTTAACTTTTACTGCAAAACAATAAAATCTTCTAGAAATATGGCAATGATGTCAAAATTTTCTGGAAAATTCTTTAAAGCATCCAATAATATCCTAGAACTTTTGTTACTTTCTTCATTCGGACCACACATTCCCCTACCGTAGGGATTAGGAGTACTAAGATAAAAGACAATGATGCATCTAGCGTTTTACATCTCACAACCAAATTATTTTTTCTATTTTTTTTTAATTATTGAACTCAGTTAGTTTTTCAACTTGATTAGATTCCCTGTTCCCTCCAACCCACTCACCTAAACAGGGGATCCCCATCTGGTTCAGCTTTTTCATTCTATTTTCATGGCTCCATGTTCAAGGCTGCTGAAGGTGATTTTGCACGGGGCTCCCTTGTTTCCCGTGAGTTCACTTTTTCTCTTTCTAACTCAATGTTCAGCCTTTACCCATTAACTAAAGAATCATGTCTTTTTCCGTTTCTTTCCACTTTTAGATACAAAATTACAAACTCCTTTTTCCTTTTTGGTTTTCTGGGTTCATGTGTCTGGTTGGTTTTTGCTTGAATTTTCAGCTTCTTCTTTGTTTTGTTTAGATCTGTCTGTATTTGTGGTTTTGAACTATGAATGTTGTTTGGTTTTGAAGCAGAGGAGAAATTAGCCGTTGGCAAGGCAATTCACCATGAACAGGGTAGGGCTATGGCTTCTGGTGGTCCTAGTGCTTTTCTACAATGTGATTTGCATAAATGTTGCCACAAGACCTGAAATTGTAACTGTCGGTGCTATGTTCTCATTCATTTCCCCAATTGGAAAGCCTTCAAAAATTGCAATAGATGCAGCAGTTGAAGATATAAATTCCAACCCAGGAATCCTTAAGGGAACTAAACTCAGAATAGAAATGATGGACACCAATTATAGTGGATTTCTCGGCATTGTAGAGGGTAATCAACAACCATTTTTTGTATAATTATATTCAATAAAACTCTTGTATGTTGGTTCAAAACTATTCTCATTTTTCTTGCAGCTTTACGGTTCATGGAGAAGGAAACGGTGGCCATAATTGGCCCTCAGTCTTCTGTGACGGCGCATGCTATATCCCACATTGCAAATGTGCTTCAACTCCCTTTATTATCATTCGCATCCACGGATCCTACCCTTTCCCCAATTCAGTTCCCCTTCTTTGTCCGGACTGCTCAGAATGACCTGTATCAGATGGCTGCAATAGCAGAATTGGTGGATTTCTACGGATGGAGAGAGGTGATAGCAATATATGAGGATGATGATCATGGGAGAAATGGGATTGCTGCTTTGGGGGACAAGCTGGCTGAGAGACGGGGTAAGATATCATATAAAGCAGCTTTGAGCCCCAATCCAACCCAGGATGAAATCACTAACTTGTTGGTTAAGATAGCCATGTTTGAGTCTAGGATTATTGTGGTTCATGTTCCAGGAAGTTGGGGTCCAAAAGTGTTTAGTGTGGCTCAGCAGTTCGGCATGTTGAGCAATGGCTATGTCTGGATAGCCACAAGTTGGCTATCCACTGTGTTGGATACTAATTCTCCTCTTGGTCAGGATGCAATGGATAATATTCAGGGAGTTCTTACACTGCGGATGTACACCCCACAGTCAGAACTCAAGAGGAAGTTCATTTCCAGGTGGAGCAACTTGACCAGAGGAAAGGTGGTTGATGGCCGCCCCATTGGGCTCAATGCTTATGCTCTGTATGCCTACGACACAGTCTGGCTGCTTGCTCGTGCGCTGGATGCTTTTTTCGAGCAGGGAGGGAACATTTCATTCTCAAATCAACCTCTGGCATCTAAGCTGCGGGGAGGAAACTTGCATCTTAATACCCTGAACGTTTTTGATGGAGGGAAACTGTTGCTTCGTAACATTTTACAGATTAGCATGAATGGTTTAACAGGTCAAGTCAGGTTCACTTCAGATAGGAACCTAATTCATCCAGCATTTGAAGTCATCAATGTGGTTGGCAATGGGTACAGGAAGATTGGCTGCTGGTCTAACCATTCTGGACTATCAATCCTACCTCCAGAGGCCCTTTGGTCAAAACCTCCTAATCGTTCCAGTTCTAACCAAAAACTACGTGATGTGATCTGGCCAGGACAGACAACAGAGAAGCCTCGTGGATGGATTTTCCCAAACAGTGGAAGGCATTTGAAAATTGGAGTCCCAAATCGTGTGAGTTACAGGGAATTTGTCTTAGTTCAGGGTCAATCAATCAGTGGCTACTGCATTGATGTATTCACTGCTGCTCTGAACTTTCTCCCATATGCTGTTCCTTATAAGCTGATAGCATATGGGGATGGGCGTACCAACCCGAGTGGCACTGAGTTAGTGAGTTTGATCACAGCAGGCGTAAGTCAGGAACAGAATCTCACCATGCCTTGTTATGAAAAAAGAGAGCAAAATGGCTCTTTTCTGATCTTCCAGTTCCCTTCTTCTATTTCAGGTATTTGATGCAGTAATAGGAGACATTGCCATTACCACCAACAGGACAAGGATGGCAGATTTTACACAACCGTATATACAATCAGGACTTGCTGTAGTGGCACCAGTGAAGAACGTTGACTCCGGTGCTTGGGCATTCCTGCGGCCATTCACTGGGAGTATGTGGGGCGTAACAGCAATCTTTTTCTTGGTTGTGGGATCCATCGTCTGGATTTTGGAACATAGGTTGAATGATGATTTCCGAGGCCCTCCTAGAAGGCAAGCAGTGACTATTCTGTGGTAAGTAACTAAGCATTTGCTCTTTTGTTCGCTTGAGCTTATTCATCACTTACAATCTATGCTTCCACCACGCAGGTTTAGTTTCTCAACATGGTTCTTCGCCCATAGTAAGTGAAGCATTCTTGTATCAAAATCTTCACCTTCACCTTAGCTATAAAATGCAGCTTCTCCTGAAACTTGCATCTCTGTTTTTTCTGTACAGGAGAAAACATAGTCAGTACAATGGGTCGGCTAATTCTAATTATCTGGCTATTTGTAGTTCTTATAATCAACTCTAGCTACACTGCTAGCCTTACTTCTATCCTTACAGTTCAGCAGCTTTCTTCTCCTATTAAAGGCATAGAAACTTTAAAGTCAAGCAGCGATCCCATAGGCTACCAGCAGGGTTCGTATGCTCAAAATTATCTAATTAACGAACTAAGTATCCACGAATCAAGGCTCAAACCTTTCAATTCACTGGAAGAATCTGCTCAGGCTTTGAAAGACGGTCCCAGTAAGGGCGGTGTTGTTGCAATGGTTGATGACCGTGCCTACTTAGAGCTTTTCCTCTCATCTAGATGTGAATTCAGCATTGTAGGCCAAGAGTTCACCAAAAATGGATGGGGTTTTGTGAGTAGATACATACATTCCTCATCAACACTACTCCTCTGCATTTACTGCTCATGCAGGCTGACAATGTTGTTTGTTGATCAGGCATTTCCGAAGGACTCCCCTTTAGCCGTCGACATGTCAACTGCAATTTTGAAGTTGTCAGAGAACGGAGACCTCCAGCGGATCCACGACAAATGGCTGTTAAGACGAGCATGCAGTTCACAGGGTGCAAAGACTGAAGTAGACAGGCTTCCTCTCAAGAGTTTCTGGGGCCTCTTTGTTATCTGCGCGTTAGCATGCCTTATTGCACTCCTTTTACATTTCCTGAAAATGGTGAGACAGTTCAGCAAGCACTATCCCGAGGAACCTCAGTATTCCAGTCGAAGCTCACCCACTGCACGTCTCCAGACATTCTTTTCATTCTTTGATGAGAAGGAAGATGATGTTAGAAGCCGGTCCAAGAGAAGGCAAATTGAGGGATCCACAAGCAGAAGCTGCAGAACTGACCGCGGATCAACTAGCAATCCCAACTACGATAGAGGACATATAGATACAGAAATTTCTTCAAACAATACAACTGGAAATGGTAGTCAAGTCTAATTAGTTATATGGCTTGGCATGGAATCTCTAGCTCCAATGTATATCTTCAATAGAATTTTAGAGGTGGAGTAAAACTGTATCATGCATGCTCTACTCATAGGCGTCACTTTGGATCAAATGGAAAAACTAATACAAGGATCACGTGTTAGAAAATATGAAAAAAGTAAAAGAGTAAAAGGAATGTTCTTGAGGCTTGATTTCACTTTCCTTAAGGATTTAAAATCTTTAAGGATTTAAAATCCATCAGGATACAATAAAACTCAAACATCTCTCAAAATTAGATGTTGAACTCTAACTTTGTATAGGAATTTATATGGCATGAAAAGTCACTATTTGTAGGGATGTATCCCTCCAGAAACACACTATTTCATAGATGTACCTTTTGACTGTCAAAAATTATATCTGATTTTCAGATATGTCTTTCCAAATTTTAATTTAATAAAATAAAATAAAATAATCCAAAAATAATAAAAATTAATGATGTTTTGGCAGTCATGCCTCAGGTACCCATCTTTTGACTATAAATAAAGGGGCAAGGCTCAATTTGCATTTGCTTTCGCTTTACTTAATTATTTGTTGATAAATAATAGACCTTTATAAACTCCTTTAAGTTTCCATACTTTTTTGAGTGAGATCTTAAACGTTTACAAACTATTCAACATTCCCCACTAGTTTGGAAATGTTAATTCAATTCTACTCAATAAGAAATATGCTTAAAGAAGGTATCTCTCGATTTAAACTTTCCATCAGTGTACATACTTCATATATAATGAAGTTTTTGGTGTCCAAGGATTAAACCATAACTACTTATATTAGACATAAGTGTGTGACACACATAAGACTTGTCTATCTAATCCAAGAGGTTTAAAACCTTTTAGCACTATTATGGCCATGTGCTCATCCTGCAAATAATAGTCATTTACAAGAGAATCCAACATATTCTTGTTGAAGCAACAACACTTCTATGACCATTTAGATGGAGTTATTTATGTCCCTGTCGCTATAGACACTTAGTACTGAACAACTCCATTAAGAGTATACACTCATTCTCCAAAACACAATAGACAACACTTGACTAAAGTAGGAATAGGTTTCAAGTGCTAAACAAGCATATATAATAACTTGTTCTTACCCATTAAACTTTAAATTTAGAAATGAATAAATAAAAGTTGGGTTCCCATTACCAATGCCTAATATTCGTAATGACATCATTTCCACCACATCTCGTGATAATGCTTTTGTGAAAGGATCAGCTAGATTGTCTGCAGACTTTACATAGATTATTGTTATAACTCTACTAGTGATCAACTCTCGAATATAAGTATGTCTAAGACTAATATGTCTAGATTTCCCAATATAAATATTGCTATATGCTCTAGACATTGTAGCCTCATTATCACAGTGCAAGGAAATGGCTGGCATAGGTTGTGGCCACAACTTTATATCAAGCAATAAATTTTTCAACCATTCTACTTCCTTGCCTGCTGCCGCCAAAGCAATAAACGCAGATTCCATTGTAGAGTGTGAGATGCATGTTTGTTTCTTTGATGCCTAACTTATTGCACCTCCTCCAAGTGTAAAGATCCAACCTGAAGTAGATTTGTTATCACTCTTACTAATAATCCAACTTGCATCAGTGTATCCTTCTAGGACCATTGGATAATCTGAGTAAACCAAACCAAGCTCTTTTGTCTTTTTGAGATAACCAAGAACTCTTCTAATAGCTTTCCAATGTTCATGGCTTGGTTTACTTGTGTATATTGATAATTTGCATACTAGAAAGGCGATGCCTGGCCTAGTACAATGCATGGCATACATGAAACTCCTAATTGCACTTGCATATTCCAATTGAGCAACAATATGACTTGAATTTAGAGTCAACTTCATACTGGGATCATATGGTGTAGGGGCTTCCTTTATATTAAGATGTTGGAATTTATTCAACATCTTTTCTATATAATGTGATTGACTGAGTACAAAGCCATGATCATGTCTCTTTACTTTAATACCCAAAATAGTATCTACTTCATTTAAATCTTTCATTTTAAAGATTGAAGTTAGATACTTTTTGGTTTCATTTATTCCCAACATGTTGGTACCAAATATCAACGTGTCATTAACATAAAGACATATTATTACTCCATAATCCTTAGTGAACTTTGAATAGATACACTTATCTGCATCATTACGCTTGAATCCATTTGTCAGAATATGTGTATCAAATTTCTAGTGCCATTGCTTGGGAGCTTGCTTTAGGCCATATAGTGACTTAACTAATTTACAAACTTTTCCTTCATTTCTAGGAAGTATAAAGCCTTTTGGTTGTTCCATGAATACTTCCTCACTTAAGTCACCATTCAAGAATGCTATTTTAACATCCATTTGATACACAAATAGCTTATAAATTGAAGCCAATGCAAAGAGAACTCTTGTAGAATTTATTCTTGCAACATGAGCATATGTGTCAAAATAATCTATTCTTTTTAAGGAAAACCTTTTGCAACCAACCTCACTTTGAAGGTTTATATTGTTCCATTTGTATTGTATTTTCCTATTTAGACCAATTGGTTTAGACCCATATGAAAGATCCACTAAAATCCAAGTATTATTGGACATAATAGAGTCCATCTCATCATTCACAACTTCTCTCCAAAAAGCTGCATCCCTTAAAGCCATTGCTTCTTGAAATGTTTTTGGATCTTCTTCAACATTTAATATCATGGGTATTTTCCAAATTAATTCAGTTCTGGTTACTTCAACTAGGAAGACAATAGATTGAGAAAAAATAAAATCATGATCAAAAGACTTTTCTCTCCTAATCCTTGTACTTCTTCTTGGTTCAATTGAACCATCATTCTCTTTTCTTTTCTCGTCATGAAGTGTACTTGTACTTGTACCATAATGATTTTCATGCATTGAATCATTCAAAAAATTTCCAGAATCAAACATAGTAGAAGAATCTTTAATAAACTTGCCTTCAAAGAACTCAATATGTACAGATTCTACTATAACATTTGACTCTAAATCTAGAAACCTATAGGCCTTAGAATTAATTGCATAACCAACAAATATACTTCTAATGCCTCTAGGTCCTAATTTTGTTTTTTGTGGGTTTGGAACCTTATAAAAGGCAAGACACCCCCACTCTAAGATAATTCAGATTTGATTTTTTATCATTATTCCAAGTCTTATATAGAGAAACATGAGTTTTTTTTTATGGAATTTTGTTGGTAACATGATTGGCAGTAAGAAATGCCTTTCTCTAAAGATTAAATGGCAACTTTGAATTTATCAACATGCAATTAACCATATCAACCAAAGTTCTATTTTTTCTTTCTGTCAAACCATTCTGTTGGGGTGAATAGGGGGCTATTCTTTGATGTATGATGGCATGTTCTTCACAAAATTGTGAAAATATATTTGAAAAATACTCACCATACCTATCACTACGAAGAGCTTTAATTCTCTTCTCTTTTTGATTTTCCACAATAGATTTATACTCTTTAAACTTATCAAAAGCCTCATCTTTTGTTCCCATAAGATATACATATGTAAATCTAGAACAATCATTAATGAATGTTATAAAATATCTTTTACCCCCTCTGGTAAGATGACCATTTAATTCACAAATATCATAATGCACTAACTCTAACATTTTTATATTTCTTTCTCTTTTTGGAAAAGGTTTTCTAGTCATCTTGCCTTGCACACAAATTTCACATTTATTTTTAAAATCATTTTGACAAGTTAAATATCCATACTTAGACATATATTTTAATGATTCATAATTCACATGTCCTAGTCTAGCATGCCATAAAGTAGAAGAACACTCAACAATATAAGCAAAAGCATTATTTATTTCATTAATACTTAATATGAACATTCCATCACAAGAATAACCTTTCCCCACAAAGTTGCCATTTTTTGATATAATGGCCTTGTCTGATTCTAAGACAACCATCAAGCCCCTTTTACATAACAGATTTGCAAACACTAAGTTCTTTCTAATATCAGGCACGTGGAAGACATTAACCAAGGTCAATTTTTGGCCTGAAGTGAACTTCAATTCCACTAGGCCTTTGCCTAGAACTTTTGTGATGACATTGTTTCCCATAAGCACTTCCTCTGGTTCCTTCAAGTCTTCATAAAACTTGAATTGTGCTTTGTTATTGCACACATGAACTGTTGCACCAAAATCCAGCCACCAATCCATGGACTTGGTTAGATTTGCCATGTTCAATTCAATCACCATCCCGACTTGCATAACAGAAACCATAACAATCAATTCATGCTCAATCAAATTTGCCTTGTTGCTTGTTTCTGCACTAGTGCCAAAACCAAAGTTCTTTGCATTATTTCGAAATTTGCAATCTTTTATATAATGACCTTTCTTACCACAATGGTAACAAGGCTAACTTTTCTTGAAAGCACTATTTTTCTTAAGAGGCTTGAGTTTATTCTGGAAAGGCTTGGTAGAATTTTGACTCACATAATTAACTTTTGAGGGTGCCAATATTGCATCTCTTGAACGATTTTCTGCCTTAATCTGAAGATATGTTTGAAACTGTTCCATAGTCAAAATTTCATCTGAATGCAGAACCTTTTTCCTATAATCATTCCAAATACCAGAATTTGTAATTCATGCACTTGATCCATGATGGAAATATCATCTTTCATTTCAAACTCAAAATATTTAAGTGCAAGAAACTTGTTCGTACCTTTATTCTCATGCTTGTATTCCTTTTCCAAAGCAATCCAAATTTCTTGAGGAGAAGAAATGTTGCAATACAGATCATAAAGTCTATCAGTGAGAGAATTTATAATGTGTCCATGACATATGAGTTCATCTTCTTCACGCTTCAACCTTGCATTCTTCACTCCTTCAGAATCATTTTCCTTCGGTGCTGGGATGGGTTGCAACTTTGGATCAAGAACGTATGACACCTTCCGTGTTGTTAGTAGGAAAGTCATCTTATCCTTCCAATGCATGTAATTGGTGCCATCAAACCTGTCCAATCTAACTACATCAGGATTCAGCAACTTGATGTTGACATTTAAAGGAAGAGCCATAAGGAATTTTAAATCCTTAAGATTGTTAGAAAATATGGAAAAAGTAGAAGAATAGAAAGACTGTTCTGAGACGTGATCTCACTTTCCTTGGGAATTTAAAATCCTACAAGATACAATATAACTCAAAACTCTCTCAGAATTAGATGTAAAGCTCTAACTTTGCGTAGGAATTTATATTACCTAAAAAGTCATTATTCGTAGGGATGTATCCCTCCAGAAAAACACTATTTCATAAAAATACCTTTTGACTACCAAAAGTTATGTTTAATTTTCAAACATGTCTTTCCAAATTTTAATTTAATAAAATAAAATAAAATAATCTCAAAATAATAAAAATTAATGACGTTTTGGCAGTCATGCCCCAAGTGCCCATCTTTTGACTATATATAAAAGGGCAAGACTCAATTTGCGTTGGGTTTCACTTTACTTAATTATTTGTTGATGAAGAATAAATCTTTATAAACTCTTTTAAGTCTCCATACTTTTTTGATATGGAATCTTAAACATTTACAAACTATTCAATATCACGTAATACAAACTAGCAATCTCTTGAACCCAAAAATTCTGAATAATTCTTCAAGATAAGAAAATTCCAAATTATCTCATAAAATTTCTATCATCTTTGCAAAGGGTCCAAAATTCTATAGTTGTTTTGTATGGCTGTTTCTCGAAGCTGAATCTCTCTAGAATTATACAGCACTGTCATTGGCAGTTCGGCGTTGTAGCAACAATGGTTGCCTTGTTTCAGGATGAGTTGTTCAGGATAAGATCCACATGAAGACTGTTGACCAACCAGTAAGTGCTAGAGCTGCAACCAAGTATGTCCATAAGAGGAGTATTGAACATTCATCTTGACCCACATCAAACAATTGGGTTATGGTTCCTAGAATTATGCAATCAACAATGTCAACAGGAAAACATAGAAAGGTAAATGATTATTATCCTGGAAGTTTAAGCTTTAAATGAAGTGAAATATGGTTACGTTGCTTACACTACTTACGAACACAAGTTGTACATTTGAAGAAAGAAAGTTTTCATAGTTAAAACACATTTTGATACATGGAGAAGAAGATGATCAATACTCACACTGCATAAGTGCATGTATTATACACCTTGTTCAAGGATCTCCTGGCGTCTAGTGCAAAGAGCCTACAGCAGGCAGTAGCCAGGAAAGCTCCCAACTTATTATCAAGACTTGCAAATTTGGCATGGAAGCCACCTGAAACAACGTCCAGAACCCCATCTTTGTTTTGGGATGTAACAGACAGAAAATGGATTCGGTTCCCTCTTTTTATTTCTTCTCCCTGTTTGTTGATGAGGATGAATTATCCAATCCAACTTGAACATTCAAAAATATCCAAGTACTTCAAAAAGCTGGGGAGAAGCAGGGGAAAGAACAGGACAAGGAGACCGGTGAAGGCACAACCATTTTATCAACACTCGGAAACTGCATGAGAGTCCATTCTCAGCAAAAATAGTGGGTTGGCAAAATGCCAAAATGGCATGTGAGCATATATCTATCTTCTTTGCTCTTTGTAATTGTTGACTCAAGTACTAATAGTAAGTTGGCTACTTTTCCTCAAGCTTTTTATTTGTTGGATTTTAGTTGATCCAGTGTGATATTATAAGTTTGAGTACTCCTTATACTCACTCAACAAAATAGTTATATGCCAAAATGACATGTTGATGCACTAAAATCACCCTAACAAGTGTACTAGTCGTCCCAAGTAATATAATGATGAGAAGAGTGTCGAACCCACGAGGATTGTGTCTAACTAAGTACCAAAACAATTAATCCAAATTTATTTGAACAACTAAATGAGAAGAAAGTTTAACTAAAAAAATAATAAAAGAAAAATAACAATTAAATTAAACCTAACCAAGATATGAGGTATTAAGGCATTGATTTCACCATAATCAATCAATATAAATTCTAGATTACCAAATTGTTGAGTGTTATTGCATGTGATGGCAGATTTTCCTAAATTAATTAACTAGCTTTCTCAAGTCAAGTTAATCCTTTACTGGTTTGTTAAATTAATTATATCTCTATGTAATTTTAAACAAACTAATGAGCATTAGACTCTATGGAAACCTCTAGTTTAAGAAAGGGGAGCTACTAACTCTCTTCTCTTCTTCCACTACCACATGTGAACTAATTACCACATGTGAGCTAATTACCTCTCAGTCTCATAGTCTAGCACACGGTTTATATTATTATTAGTCTAATCTACGCAATTCTTTCTCAAGTTCATGCATAAATCACTAAATCAATTGAAAGGTGATCAGACTTCCAATGCATTAAGTTCAATAATATAAACTCCTCATGTAAATAACTTTAATTGAAAGCATAAAATCACAAAATCCATATTGAATTGATTAAGCTACATCATAACTCTAATAGAATAAATCAGTTCATAATAAAAATAATAAAATATGAAATCAAAGTTATGAACATTCAAATATCAAAAAATAGATAAAAACTCAAGGAAAAACAAAACCAAATTTAAGGAAATCGAATTCCTTGATTTTCTATTGCTGATGGAACCTCAATCTTGATTTCCAATAATGCCCAAAAGAGGGCTACCACCAACCTCCCAAAACTTTCTTTAATTCTGAATTTAGATGTATATTTATAGGATTTTAAAAACCCTAATTGAAATAGAAGTAGGACTTGGAACAGAAATAGAAAACTAAATTTTGGATGCTGATCACGTGATGCTGACACTTCGGATTATGTGTTGACACAAAATAAGAAACAAAATCTAATTCTGGACGTTTAACACATGGTGTCGACACCCAGATCATGTGTCGACACTACACCCGCGTCGGGTTTATGGTTTCATTTTGCAATTTCTTCAATGGTAAAATAGCATATTTGGTTCCTGACTTCTGGATTCTGCACAAGTTGATCCTCAAGCCTCTGGTCTCTTCAATTTACTTCTAAAAAGTAAGATTTCTTCCAATTAAATCCTTTCCTACACAAAGAATGAAAACCATGTAAAATCAAACAAAATCCCATAAAACTCATCCAAATATCAATAATATCAAAGTAAAAATTCCCTATTAATATGTATATAAATTTAACTCATCACATGTGAGCATATATTTATGTACTTTGGTCTTCATAATTTTTTACGTAAATATTAGTAGTGGGTTGGTTACTTTTCTTAAGGTTTTTATTTATTGGATTTTTGTTAATTTAATATAATGTTATAAGTTTAAATACCCTTTGTACTTATATAATAAAAGAGTTTTTTGTTGCTCAAAATAATAATAATAATAGTGGGCTAACAAAATAACACGTGAGAGTTAACAATGATAGATTGTTAATCAACATGCACCAAATTACTAAATTGGTTAAAAAAAAAGGTCCATTAATAGGATGAAGATTTTAGAAACTTAGACGTTATACCTTATATTATCATATACTGTTGTTTCTGATTTTGTTTTTGTTTAATTAAACATGGTGTAGTTAAAATTTTAACATCCTAGACTAAAAATAATAATAAAATCAAGAGCTTAGATGAGGAATATGCCAAAAAGAAAATATGAGGAGGACTTTCGTTTCATGTTCATCTATGGTTGAGAGAGAGTCTCGAGAGTAAATAATTCAAAAAAAAAAAAAAAAGGAAAAGAAAGGAAGGAAAGTGTCTCAGGAATTAAAAAGCAAAACCCATCATCATCATATAAAAAAGGAAAAAAAGAAAAAAAAAAAAACCTGGGTGACCCAGGGATGAGTTTAGAAAACAGGGAGGAGAGACTAACCTTCAACAGAAGACAGAAACTGAGACTTGGAGACTTGAGAAAGAATCGGAGCAGGGGAGAGATGGAGACTCAAATTTTTTTGTTTCTTTTTTGAACAGCCGAAGGGAAACTCAATAATGCAATGGTTGATGCAAGAACATGTGCATCATGCACATTGCACAGAACAGAAAGGTGGTTTTGGAGGTACTCCTAAGAATCATGATGAATTTGCTTGTTTAGGAAACGTGTTAGTTTGTACGCAAGTTATTGCAGATTTTGGGGTGGTATTTATAATTGGAAAAAATAACTAATTTTAAGCATCTCATCTCCACTAGGGGATGGAATCATGCTAAGAGTTTCACATAGAGGAGCTTGTACTCAAGGGGGAACATCATGAATTGACTTTGGCAAGTGAGAAAAGGGTCGACATATGCTCTCTAGTTTTCTGTCAGTAAATGCATCCTGCTGTCCCTCAAAGTGTAAAAGCAAATATATGCTCTCTAGTTTTCATGAACAAAGTAAAAATGTAATATGTCTTTAGGGAAGGAAAGGAGTCTATCATCCATTCGTAGATCTTACAGGAAAAGGTGGAATTGAACCTTATTTTCTAGTTCAAGTCACAGTTAAAGCTTCAATTTCACAGGACGGACAGCATCTCAACTTCTGGTATCAGTTGCATGCAGCTGAGCAGAAACATCGTCTATGGCAAAATTGAGTTGCGCAATCTTATCTTCCAGTATTTGTCGGTTTTTCTGTTGTCATAGCAACACATGATCAAGCTTATTAAAAACTTATCAAAGAAATTCAGCATAGACTTTAAATGAAGATGCATTTACAAGATAGCATGACTGAGTTAGATGAATTAAGCTATTTTAGTTGAAGGTCTAAAGCAAAGATCATAGATTTGAGCTCAACACTTGAAACATTTCCTGATTATAGGCAAACAAAGCAGATAACAACAGATAAACATGTAAGCTGCCGTAATTTATACCAATCTTCGTGCTAAATTTGATACCTAACAGCCATAGAATTATTAACAGCATAGTTACTTTGCCTAACAGCATAGGTGCTAAAAGAATGGTTATTCCATGGTTATTACATGAAAATGAAGTAAAACAGACGGAAACTATGGAAAAGTGAGAATAAGGCCAACTACCATTTTAATAAGTGGAACTGGGATGGTAATATTGCAAGCCCCTGCCCAGGACCTAGGTTTTAGTTGTTACTGCCTTATTGCCGCTACTTCATAGAAAATACATAAACTTTGTCACTACCTTGTGACCTCGTCATACACTCCCTATATCTTTATTTTATTTTCAAGTAATAGCCATGCAATTAACTGACATGACCATAATGATTTTTACACATAGTGAGCATGATTGAAATAGATGATATATATGGTCTTTCACTCAGCGTAAGTGACATCACATGCTCAGCATAAGTAACATCACACTCAAGTGATGTGATCCTACTTTGTGGCAAAAACAGGATGAAAAAGTGGAGAAAGGGGACTGAGGTAATTGACTGAAAATTTCTACCTCCAAGGCCTTTTCTTCATCATATATAAATTTCGGCAGCTTTTTCATCAAACCTTTTCTGTCAACTCCTGCTAGCGCCTTGCTAATCTGCAAAATTTGGATAAAACATTATATTAAACAAAACCGATCACACATTCCTTCTAACTTCTAAGTGCATAACCATTTTCCATAACCCAAACTGAAGACCAATTATGCATGCATGCTTGCTAAGCCCATATGGGCCAGCGAAGGCCAATTCTACATGCTTGCCAAGCCTATATGGACCATACTGAACATTTACTTTCCTTTAAAAATAAAGTTCCCCTTTTATTACATTGGACAGTATCAAATCATAAAAACAAACAACTTAAAGAAGAAAAAGTGATTGCACATACAAGAACAAGACCCGGAATGGAAATGCAACCATGGTAAATAGAAGAGATACTCCTACCATACCTCGGGAGCATACACACATCCCAATGTTCCAGCAACTAGTCCTCCCAATATAAAGCTACCAACAAAGAGAGCTGCACTACCCTCTCTTCCACCATCCCTACTGAACTCAGAAAGAAAGCAAGCGTTTGCAAACAAATATAAACAGCTGACATGACAAGGATCCATATGAAGAATAATTAACATGAAAAGGCTTTACAAGAGCTCTGAGAGCACTAACATGACGCCACACAGATCATTAAGAGAAGAAAAAAGATAAATATTTCTTGACAGCTTCTTAATAACATCCAATCTGAATACACAACTAATGCCAGAGGAAATGCATCCCATTCACGCTGGAAGAACTTCAACAGTCAAACAAATAGGAAAGAAAAAGGGTTACCCACAAGCAGTCATTGATAAAAATAGTTAAGCAATTAAGAAACAAGAAAATAGAAAGAAATGCAACAAGAATGAGACATCCCATTTCCAAAACAGAATAACATACATACCCTGCTCGAATGGCGAGTGACTTTCTACACGGACTGGGTTTTGCATTTGTGCTGAAAAGACATTGATCCACTGTCCTCAAAGCACCTAGCAAGTAGCAACCAACAATTTACAATAAAGGGCAGGCAAGAACAACAACATCGAATGCAATGCAGTATGTAGCATCATCAGAATCAAAACCCCACATGAACAAAGCCCACCAATATAAATAACAACACCAAAGAGACGCTATTTACAGTCCACTTCCGTCATGGCTAAATCTAACACCTTCTTCTGAAATCACGCACCTTAAAATGAAAGAAATCAAGAATATTCAGGAATCTCACAATAAATTACAGAAGTTAGGATTACCATGAACGAGCTTGCTTTGAGGATTGTTGATGGAAACGAATGAGGTGGTGAGAGCGGTCATCTTCCTTGATGGAGTCGCGCTAGAACAGGATTTTCCCACTTCTTTAGTATTTTCTTCTTCGGAAAAACCGAGGAAAATCCTGTGTCGTGTCCTGTTAA
>BPVZ01000086.1:155114-166792 GCA_020521535.1 Rubroshorea leprosula
AATAAACCAAAATTTTTGTTTATTAGAAATAATTTAATAATTTTAATATCAATACTATATTTTTATTATATAATTCATTTTAACCATGTTCATGATTAAAAAAAAAAAAAAACCGTGTTCGGAAATTATGACAAATGTGTTTTATGTGGGTCCATTTGATGGCAAAATTAGGGCTGGGCATTTTTTAACCGAACCGATTGTTTATCCAAAAATCGAACCGAAAAAATGAATTTGGTTCGATTTCAGTGGTTTTTGGTTTTATTTTTTTGGTTTTAATGTTAACCAAATATATTTTGGTTTGGTTTCGGTTAAGTCTCTCAAAAATCAAAAACCAAAAATAAATTATTTAAAAACTAAAATTAAGATAAATATGATAAAATATGTGATAAAATATAATATATTATTAGCAAAATAATTGATTATTATTTATTTATCAAAAACCGAAACCGAACCAATTAAAAACCAATTTATTGATAACCAAAGTGATCGGTTTTTTGATAATTTTGGTTCGGTTTCGGTTCTTAAAATTAGGAAAAAAATTTCGATTATTTCAAAACCGGTTTTAACCGAAACCGGTTTTTGCCCACCCTAGGCAAATGTGAAGGGCGTACGGCGTATCCTTTCATATGCAGAGTGAACACTTTACGCGACAAAGACACAACGTAAGACCCAACAAAATGCGGCAAAAGTTTATTTATTTATTTATTTTTATTAATTTCATATATCTGATAATCATATTAAATTTCGATTAATTTAAAATCAAGTTACGTTAGATTTTATTTGAGAAAACTCTTTGAACACATATTTTTTCATTCACAAAACTTAAATTTAAAATCTTACTTGAGGAAAACCAAATTCTTTCTACTCAAACCAACAAATTAAATTTAATTGTTCAAAATATCATTTTCTAGACTTTTACCTTACATTTTAAAGGTTTTTGGCCTTTTAATTATCTAATTTAAAATTAATATTAAATTATCACATCCTGTTAAAAAAAGAGAGTAAATTATAAAGTAATTAAGGGGCTATTTTCGTTAAATTAACGGTTAATTTCGAATTATTTACTCAAACATTGACCCATTAATGAGTTAAAAGTTTTAATATATAAGATTAAGGACTAAAAGCAATTAATTTAATAAGAAGAGCGGCTACGTGTAGGATTTGCCAAGAAGTTGATGGATGTCACCACCCCATTGTGTGTCTACATTCTGACGAAGCGACACAATTAAGGCCACAACTGGCGTACTTAGTACATACAGTAACAATTTTCGCTTTTTGACAGTTCACACCTCAATCTCTTCTTCCATGTAGCTGCCTTTCTTAGCTTCCGTGCGTTTAAATTGAATCCCCACATTCATCAACTTCCCATTTTATCACCTTCCTTCCTGCCTTCCTTGTAAATTTTCTTGCCTTTCCCATTCTGCCTTCTGGATTCTGCTCAAGGGGCCCCTATTTCTGAAACAAAGAAAAAGAGAAAAGATTTTTATAATTGAGTTCACTGTTCTGTTTTTGTTTGATCCTTTCTTAGGCTTGTTTTTTTTGTTATTTACGAGGTTTTCTTGAAGTAGCACCTATGTACTCTGACTACACCACCGAAAGTTTTGATCTTTGTCCCTCGTTTCAGAAAATATTCAAAATTTTAGAAGACTTTGTCTTTCTCAATTACAGGGTTTGAACGGTTAGTTTTGTTTCATTCAAATTTTGTTTCTTTGCTTTCATACTGACTGGTTCTGCTCTTTTTATTTCATTGTCTGTGAGGGAGAATTGAGATCAAACCGAATTCTAAAGGGAGGGAAATGAAAACAGGGGAAATGTTATTGTTCTGGTTTTCTGTGTGGGTTTTTCTTGGAGGGAGTGGTAGAGTCATGGCGGCAACGGAGAGTACAGGGGAGAGAGAGCTTAGTCAGACGCCGACATGGGCGATTGCCAGTGTCTGTGCTGTTATCATCATCATCTCGTTTCTCTTGGAAAAGTCTCTTCACAAACTTGGAACGGTAGGCCTTGTGCTAATTAATTGAGCCTTCAAGACCTGAATTCGCCTTGTTTATGCGTTTCCTCTTGTTCTTAACTGATTTCTCTACATGGAATTTTCTGTTTTCGGTTCATTTTATGGATTTAACTTCAAGCTTTTACTTTTCTTATTTTGATTATACGCGCTTGATTCTGTATTAAGTGTGTTTTTTTATCTTTGTTTTCCATTGGATGTTTGGGGGTTATCTTATTTCTGCAGAATTACATTTGTCATTTGGGGTTCAGGAAAAAGAAGCAAAAAAAAATCCCTGTTGTGTTCTAATGTTTGAATCTTTTAGATCTTTCTGTCAATATTTTGGTTGTCTTGGGTACTTTTTGTTTAACCTCTTTGTTGTGATATCAGTGGTTCACAGAGAGGCGCAAGAAAGCTCTTTTCGAAGCTCTGGAGAAGATCAAAGCTGGTAAGAGCCACTTTATAATTATAATTAACGGAATATGATATTGATCCTGATTTGGAAGCGTGAGAATGGTTTTAAAATTTCGATGTTACTTTGGGGACAACAAATTGTTGATGCTTGTTTGGACTTTTGAATGATTGTTGCAGAGTTGATGATTATGGGTTTCATTTCACTGCTGCTGACTTTTGGACAGACTTACATAGCCAGGATCTGTATTTCTTCGAAGGTTGCAGATACCATGTTGCCCTGTGAAGCTGATGGCATCAATGATGGTGGCAGTAGTAATAGCAGTAGCGGTGAGGATGGTAGGCGAAAACTCTTGTGGTTTGAGGGAAGATATTTAGCCGCTGTTGATACTTCACCCACATGTAAGGAGGTGAGTGTATATGTATTGCTGTTTCATTTTTCTCAGTTATTGAATTTTTCTTCTTTTTGACAAGTTCTAAGACCTGTTCCTTTTTTTTTTCTTCCCAGATTATTGTACAGCATTATGTTTAAACACCGAATTCAGTAGTCTTCCTAAGTATTAATTGATTGAATTTTGTATCTTCAGGGTTATGAATCGCTTATATCTATCAATGCGTTGCATCAGTTGCACATCCTTATTTTTTTCTTGGCAGTTTTTCATGTTCTCTATAGTGCCGTTACAATGTTGCTTGGGAGGCTAAAGGTAATAATCTCTTTACTAAGTAATGTGTTTTTGATATCTTGCTTGATCTTATGCTATGTTTCAGTAGATAAATAAAATCATATGCCAAATTGAAGAAGAAGAAAATATCAAAAATGCAATGCACCAATGCCCCATCAATGAACTTCTATGTCCTTGGACTCTTTAGTACATTAGCTGCTAAAAAGCTTAGATCTGTACCTTATAATTTTTCATTGAAATCTGCCTTGTACAGATTCGCGGCTGGAAGGAGTGGGAGAAGGAAACTTTATCTCATGACTATGAGTTTTCTAATGGTATATTTTCCTGTACATGCTGTAACCTATATATTTCAGTTTGTCACTATTGATCATGGTTTTACAACTTCATCCCTACATTTTAATTTGGAACCTATCTGGCCTCTATAACTAATTCTGATGCATGTTTGTGCACAGACCCCTCAAGATTCAGGCTTACTCATGAGACATCGTTTGTGAAAGCACACAACAGTTTCTGGACAAGGATTCCTTTCTTCTTTTATATTGTTAAGTATTAGTTCTTTTAATAAGCATGCTTTCTCTCATTTGTTTTCATTGACGTACAAAGAATTTGAAAGCACCATGATAGCCAGTTGCAAGTTGGAAAGATTCTCATTACTTTTGATGTGTTCTTCAAGTGCTCTTTGTTGTTTTAGTTAATATTATGACTTATGCTACCTATTTAAGCCAACACTGACTCCTTTAATCATTGTAGGGATGCTTCTTCAGGCAGTTTTTCAGGTCTGTTGGGAAAACTGATTACTTGACATTGCGAAATGGATTTATTGCTGTAAGATATGATTGCAGATCTAACAATATCCAATGTTGAGTTATCATTCTTTTCCTGACAATTCTCTGCTGATCTTACAGTTACATTTAGCTCCAGGAAGGAAATTTGATTTCCAAAAATACATCAAAAGATCATTAGAAGATGATTTCAAAGTAGTTGTTGGAGTAAGGTAATAGTTCCACTGTCTGCACATCATTTATCTTCCTATGATAGTCATACCTTGTACTTAATGTGTCTCAACCCATGATCATTTTGCTTGCAGTCCTCTGTTGTGGGCATCTTTTGTGATCTTTGTACTCCTAAATGTTAATGGTAAGCCACTTTTTTCTTGGAAAAATCCAAAAACAGTATATATTTGCATTTCCAGACTGAATTAGAAGCTGTGTTCCTCTTGCTCATAAATTATGTTCCTCTTCAGGATGGCACACGTTATTATGGGCATCTTTAATTCCAGTCATTGTAAGTTAGCTTAACTTGTAACAGCATTAGAATGTTCAAAGATTTTGGTGTCATAATCATTTAATCATTACAGATAATCCTAGCTGTTGGGACAAAGCTTCAAGCCATTTTGCTAAAGATGGCTCTTGAAATCACAGAAAGGCATGCAGTGGTCCAAGGAATGCCTCTTGTGCAAGGCTCTGACAAATATTTTTGGTTTGGCCGGCCCCAATTAGTTCTTCATCTCATCCATTTTGCTTTGTTCCAGGTACCTAATGCCCCCCAGTCTTGCTGATTTTTATCTAAGTTATTGGTCTATTGAGAAATTGTCAGTATTTGAGCTTTAGATTTCAGCTTCTCAAGTTTCCTCCTTGTGCCAAGGACTTATTGCTCTATTTGATTTCTTGTGTGTGCAGAATGCCTTCCAGATAACATATTTCTTTTGGATTTGGGTAATGAACAGAACTCTACTGACCCTTCTGCTCAAAACCTCCAACCCCGTCTCTCTTTTTGTTGTTTTTGGCATCGAAATTTAATGTAACACTTATATAATTCCTTGTGCAGCATCCACATGGAGAGACAACTTGCTTACATGCCAATTACAAGCTTGCCATTGTCAAAGTAGCATTGGGGTAAGCTTTGATTCTACAAGTACCAGTGAAAGAAGCTGTTTCAAATTCACATAGGATAGAAAATGCTGGTATAATGCTTGAATGATTGATTTAGCCATTGTGGGCTTGCAGGGCTGGAGTCCTATGCTTGTGCAGCTACATAACACTGCCATTACATGCCCTCGTAACTCAGGTGCTGTATTCACATCAAGACTTAGTGAATTAAATTTCCCCTACAATTTGCCATACTCAGGTGTGCCTTGTCATGGTGGATGCTTGCAGATGGGTTCAAGGATGAAGAAATCGATCTTTGATGAGCAAACATCTATAGCCCTTAAGAATTGGCACAAGGCTGTGAAGAAAAAGCGGGGGAAGGTTGGAAAGTCTAGTAAAACTCTTGGTGGAAATTCAAGTTCTCCTCCTTCATCAGTCTCCCAAAACACACTGCACCGTTTCAAGACAACCGGTCATTCAACACGCTCTTCTTTTGCCTATGATGATCGCGATGCATCTGATCTTGAAGCTGATCCATTATCACCCACACCAGCGCCAGTGGATCATGATGATCAAGCTACTGAAATGCATGAAACCCACCATGAAGAAACCACCAGCAATGAAGGTGAATTCTCCTTTGCCAGGCTTGCCCAGCCAAGGCAAGCATGAAGGAATTTTGGTTCCTATCATGCAGCCAACACAACGGATATCACTGTATAAATTTTTTGTTGCAAGTAGTTTTAAGAAAGTATTATTATTTTTGGAATGTAGCCTGGAAGTGGCATTTTCAGGATATCACTATGCTTGTTCACAAATGAATGACTTCTATATAATCTAGCCATGTTTGAGAGTTTTGAAAGGTAATTGGTTTTTTTCGCGTTCATACACTAGTACTAACGTTATAGTCCCTCTTGAAAGTGGATATTAAAGGGTATTCATGTGCAGCTTTCGTAAGTGTCATAATGCAATCATCTTGATAGAAAAGATGAGATGTTAAATGAGAGTTATCAACTTACTACTATAATTCGAGGTCTGCCTCTTTCTAATTGGTGTAAGATCAAAGATCCTTGTGGAATCTGTATGTTAGGGTGCCTTGGCAATATTGGTTGATTTTCATAACAATCCCTTTTCAAAAGAAAAAACAAAACCATAAAGATCCACCCAACAATATTCTCTCTTGCCATGGACTAGAGTAAAGAAACTGGATGATATATAAAGGTACCTTTTTTTCTTTGTTTCTATTGCTAGACAGGTGCACATGCTTTAGTAGTCCTCACTCTCCAGTAGTGGGGAAATTGAACCTCTTTAGGAAGGGTATCCTGCCCAAACTCCTCCACATCATGTCCCAGAGTATTTAAGCTCACGAACCACAACCTCCAAATCACTCTTTGCCCCGTTAGTAGTATAGTCCAAACAGAAGGTTAAATTTACCAACATCTCATGCATGATGCTGCCGTAGCACGGTCCCATTTTAAAGCTTTCATCACATGCGTAGTAATTTATGTTTACATAGTATCTAAATTAGTTAAAAACGACAAACGAATCACCATAGTTGATATAAGAAAAAACGAGAAAAAAACAAACCCACTTGTCGACTAAATTAAGAATATAGTAATTGAAACCCCGAATTAACCTTGCTAAGAAGCAAAATTATCCTCTCCCTAGTGAACATCCCTTTCATGCTCACCACTTGACAAAGTGTTTGGAGATTCACATTTCACAAAACTTTCGAAAGCCCACAAGAAAATAAGGGGTTTAAAGACCCTATAAACATTGGTTAAAGGAAGATATTTGAGGTGTTAAAACCAGTCCATCTCTTCTTATCCGAAGGTAAAGTAAAACACAGAATGGGCAACTTGGCTTCCCCGTCTCTCCCAACCAGCTTATATAAATTTCGAAACGCCTCCTTAATTATCCATCATCCACAGCAACGCCCACCTGCCTTCCTTTCTCTTTCTCTCCTTATCTCCTCCTTTCCCACTTTCATGTCCCACTTTTCTGCTACTCTTCTACTTTTCCCAGACAAAACCCTCCCTCTTTTTTCTCCTATATGTATTTGCTTTCATGGGTAGAAGAGAAGCAAGCTTCTTTCGAGCATCTTAATAGAAAAAATCTGTCTTTTTTTCCATTTTTTGGTTCTTTCTTCTTATTTTTGCGTTAGCTTATGAGCAGGATGACACGTTCTTTGAAAATTCTGTCGACGGTGGCAGCTCCACCGCCAGAGATCGTGCCCCTGGAGACTGATTTTGTTGTGATATTAGCTGCTCTGCTTTGTGCATTGATATGCGTGGTGGGTTTCATTGCGGTGGCGAGATGTGCGTGTTTCGGCCGCCGGGGTAGTGTCGGCACTAATCAGAACAACAGAGCCGCCGCTCGTGGTTCGGCCAACAGAGGTCTCAAGAAGAAGATCCTTCAATCCCTCCCAAAGTTCACGTACACCAAGGACAGTGGCGGAATTGCAAAGTTTGCTTCAATGGAGTGTGCGATTTGCTTGAGGGGAGTTCATGGAAGGGGATGAGACCAGGGCGTTGCCCCAGTGCAGCCATGACTTCCATGTCCTCTGCATCCAAAATAATTGGTTTTGAATTATTGATAACTCAGACGTTATACCTTATATTATTATATATTGTTGTTTCTGATTTTGTTTTTGTTTGATTAAACATGGTGTAGTTAAATTTTTAACATCCTAGACTAAAAATAATAATAAAATCAAGAGCTTAGATGAGGAAAACGCCAAAAAGAAAATATGCAGAGGACTTTCGTTTCATGTTCTTCCATGGTTAAGAGAGGGACTTGAGAGTAAATAATTCAAAAAAAAAAAAAAAAAAAAAAGGAAGGAAAGTGTCTCAGGAATCAAAAAGCAAAACCCATCTTCATCATAAAAAATAATAATAATAATAATAAATAAATAAATAAAACTGGATGACCCAGAGATGAGTTCAAAAAACAGGAAGGAGGAGAGACTAACCTTCAACAGAAGACAGAAACTGAGACTTGTAGACTTGAGAGAGAATCGGAGCAGGGGAGAGATGGAGACTCAAATTTTTTTTTGTTTCTTTTTTGAACAGATGAAGGGAAACTCAATAATGCAATGGTTGATGCAAGAACATGCGCATCATGCACATTGCACAGAACAGAAAGGTGGTTTGGAGGTACTATCAAGAATCATGATGAATTTGCTTGTTTAGGAAACATGTTAGTTTGTACGCAAGTTATTGCAGATTTTGGGGTGGTATTTATAATTGGAAAAAATAACTAATTTTAAGCAACTCATCTCCGCTAGGGGATGGAATCATGCTAAGAGTTTCACATAGAGGAGCTTCTACTCAAGGGGGAACATCATGAGTTGACTTTGGCAAGTGAGAAAAGGGTCGACGTATGCTCTCTCGTTTTCTGTCAGTAAATGCATCCTGCTCTGTCCCCCAAAGTGTAAAAGCAATATATGCTCTCTAGTTTTCATGAATAAAGTAAAAATGTAAAATGTCTTTAGGGAAGGAAAGAAGCCTATCATCCACTTGAAGATCTTACAGGAAAAGGTGGAATTGAACCTTATTTTCTAGTTCAAGTCACAGTTAACTAGTTTTTGTAATGTAAAAGCTTCAATTTCACAGGACTGACAGCATCTTAACTTCTGGCATCAGTTGCATGCAGCTGAGCAGAAACATCGTCTATGGCAAAATTGAGCTGCGCAATCTTATCTTCCAGCATTTGGCGGTTTTTCTGTTGTCATAGCGACACATGATCAAGCTTATGAAAAACTTATCAAAGAAATTCAGCATAGACCTTAAATGAAGATGCATTTACAAGATATCATGACTGAGTTAGATGAATTAAGCTATTTTAGTTGCGGCCTAAAATAAAGATCCTAGATTTGAGCTCAACACTTGAAAACATTTCCTGATTATAGACAAACAAAACAGATAACAACAGATAAACATGTAAGCTGCTGTCATTTATACCAATCTTTGTGCTAAATTGGATACCTAACAGACCTGGAATTATTAACAGCATGGTTACTTTGCCTAACAGCATAGGTGCTAAAAGAATGGTTATTCCATGGTTATTACATGAAAATGAAGTAAAACAGACGAAAACAATGGAAAAGTGGGAATAAGGCCAACTACCATTTTAATAAGTGGAACTGGGATGGTAATACTACAAGGCCCTGGCCCGGACCTAGGTTTTAGTTGTTACTGCCTTATTGCCACTACTTGATAGAAAATACATAAACTTTATCACTACCTTGTGACCTTGTCATACACTCCCTATATCTTTATTTTATTTTCATGTCATAGCCATGCAATTAACTGACATGACCATAAGGATTTTTACACATAGTGAGCATGATTGAAATAGATGATATATATGGTCTTCCACTCAGCGTAAGTAACATCACACTCATTTGATGTGATCCTACTTTGTGGCAAAAGCAGGATGAAAAAGTGGAGAAAGGGGACTGAGGTAAGAAATAGATGATAATTGACTGAAAATTTCTACCTCCAAAGCCTTTTCTTCATCATATATAAATTTTGGCAGCTTTTTCATCAAATCTTTTCTGTCAACTCCTGCTAGTACCTTGCTAATCTGCAAAATTTAGATAAACATTATATTAAACAAAACTGATCACACATTCCTTCAGACTTCTAAGTGCATAACCATTTTCCATAACCCAAACTGAAGACCAATTACACATACTCGCTAAGCCCAAATTGGCCACCAAAGGCCAATCCTACATGCTTGCTGAGCCTATATGGGCCATATTGAACATTTACTTTCCTTTAAAAATAAAGTTCCCCTTTTATTACATTGGACAATATCAAATCATAAAAACAAACAACTTAAAGAAGATAAAGGAATTGCACATGCAAGAACAAGACCCGGAATGGAAATACAACTATGGTAAATAGAAGAGAAAATCCTAACATACCTTGGGAGCATACACACAGCCCAATGTTCCAGCAACTAGTCCTCCCAATATAAAGCCACCAATGAAGAGACCTGCATTACCCTCTCTTCCACCATCCCTACTGAACTCAAAAAGAAAGCAAGCGTTTGTAAACAAACATAAATAGTTGACATGACAAGGATCCATATGAAGAATAATTAACATGAAAAGGCTTTACAAGAGCTCTGAGAGCACCAACATAACGCCACACAGATCATTAAGAGAAGAAAAAAGATATATATTTCTTGACAACTTCTTAATAACATCCAATCTGAATACACAACTAATGCCAGAGGAAATGCATCCCATTTACGCTGGAAGAACTTCAACAGTCAAACAAATAGGAAAGAAAAAAGGGTTACCCACAAGTAGTCATTCATAAAAATGGTCAAGCAATTAAGAAACAAGAAAATAGAAAGAAATGCAACAAGAATGAGACATCCCATTTCCAAAACAGAATAACATACATACCCTGCTCGAATAGCAAGTGACTTTCTACACGGACTGGGTTTTGCATTTGTGCTGAAAAGACATTGATCCACTGACCTCAAAGAACCTAGCAAGTAGCAACCAGCAATTTACAATAAAGGGCAGGCAAGAACAACAACATCAAATGCAATGCAGTATGTAGAATCATCAGAATCAAAACCCCACATGAACAAAGCCCACCAATATAAATAACAACACCAAAGAGACGCTATTTACAGTCCACTTCCATCATGGCTAAATCTAACACCTTCTTCTGAAATCACGCACCTTAAAATGAAAGAAATCAAGAATCTTCAGGAATCTCACAATAAATTACAGAAGTTAGGATTACCATGAACGAGCTTGCTTTGAGGATTGTTGATGGAAACGAATGAGATGGTAAGAGCGGTCATCTTCCTTGGTGGAGTCGCGCTAGAACAGGATTTTCCCAATTTATAATATTTTTCTTCTTCGGAAATACCGAGGAAAATCCTGTGTCGTGTCTTGTTAATTCACGAAGCCCAGAATGAAGTAGAGATATGAAATTTGGGCCTAACTGGGCCCAACATTGGGTTTGCTGTGCTCCAGTCCATCAACCTTGAACCGTGTACTTCTTTCCGGCCCGCTTCCCTCCTCCTGCTCTGGGGTCTCAGGGCTCTGAAGCGAAAATTTTGAGGTCATTTGGAGGTGAGATTGTTGTGAGGTGGTATAATTATAATTGTAGTTATAGTTATATTGAATTATATTGTATTATAGTTGTAATTAAAAATTATTTTAATATTTAATTATTTAGTTTTTAAAAGTACTGTAAATGATATATGATAAATTTTTTCGTAATAATATAGGTTTTTTAGGTTTTATATGATGGATATTATTCTGGATTTTGTGGGGAAATAGTAGAAATGAATTTTTAATTTTTTATAGAATTTTCAAATAAATAAAAAAGTTTTTTTAAAATAAAGCATTATAAATTGTAATGTAATTAAATTAAATAAGGTTAAGTTTTAATAAGTAATTTTATAATTATATTAAATATTAAATATTAGGTGTTATCTATAAAAGCACAGCTAGAAAGTTCTAAAATGAAGATTTTGATTTCATATATAAATTTATTGTAAATTTGTTGTGATTTTCTAAAACCTTTGGAAAAAATAAAAAAAAAATTATCGAATATACATATATATAAAAGTACAACATAACTATAAGAAAAAAAACTTCCAATCATATTCCAAGCACACCTTTAATATCATATTATAATTATAAATTTACAATTTTAATTAATATTGTAATTATAATATTACCGTGTAATTTAGTTGGTA
>BPVZ01000086.1:168817-182827 GCA_020521535.1 Rubroshorea leprosula
AATAAACCAAAATTTTTGTTTATTAGAAATAATTTAATAATTTTAATATCAATACTATATTTTTATTATATAATTCATTTTAACCATGTTCATGATTAAAAAAAAAAAAAAACCGTGTTCGGAAATTATGACAAATGTGTTTTATGTGGGTCCATTTGATGGCAAAATTAGGGCTGGGCATTTTTTAACCGAACCGATTGTTTATCCAAAAATCGAACCGAAAAAATGAATTTGGTTCGATTTCAGTGGTTTTTGGTTTTATTTTTTTGGTTTTAATGTTAACCAAATATATTTTGGTTTGGTTTCGGTTAAGTCTCTCAAAAATCAAAAACCAAAAATAAATTATTTAAAAACTAAAATTAAGATAAATATGATAAAATATGTGATAAAATATAATATATTATTAGCAAAATAATTGATTATTATTTATTTATCAAAAACCGAAACCGAACCAATTAAAAACCAATTTATTGATAACCAAAGTGATCGGTTTTTTGATAATTTTGGTTCGGTTTCGGTTCTTAAAATTAGGAAAAAAATTTCGATTATTTCAAAACCGGTTTTAACCGAAACCGGTTTTTGCCCACCCTAGGCAAATGTGAAGGGCGTACGGCGTATCCTTTCATATGCAGAGTGAACACTTTACGCGACAAAGACACAACGTAAGACCCAACAAAATGCGGCAAAAGTTTATTTATTTATTTATTTTTATTAATTTCATATATCTGATAATCATATTAAATTTCGATTAATTTAAAATCAAGTTACGTTAGATTTTATTTGAGAAAACTCTTTGAACACATATTTTTTCATTCACAAAACTTAAATTTAAAATCTTACTTGAGGAAAACCAAATTCTTTCTACTCAAACCAACAAATTAAATTTAATTGTTCAAAATATCATTTTCTAGACTTTTACCTTACATTTTAAAGGTTTTTGGCCTTTTAATTATCTAATTTAAAATTAATATTAAATTATCACATCCTGTTAAAAAAAGAGAGTAAATTATAAAGTAATTAAGGGGCTATTTTCGTTAAATTAACGGTTAATTTCGAATTATTTACTCAAACATTGACCCATTAATGAGTTAAAAGTTTTAATATATAAGATTAAGGACTAAAAACAATTAATTTAATAAGAAGAGCGGCTACGTGTAGGATTTGCCAAGAAGTTGATGGATGTCACCATCCATTGTGCGTCTACATTCGGACGAAGCGACACAGTTAAGGCCACAACTGGCGTACTTAGTACATACAGTAACAATTTTCGCTTTTTGACAGTTCACACCTCAATCTCTTCTTCCATGTAGCTGCCTTTCTTAGCTTCCGTGCGTTTAAATTGAATCCCCACATTCATCAACTTCCCATTTTATCACCTTCCTTCCTGCCTTCCTTGTAAATTTTCTTGCCTTTCCCATTCTGCCTTCTGGATTCTGCTCAAGCGGCCCCCATTTCTGAAACAAAGAAAAAGAGAAAAGATTTTTATAATTGAGTTCACTGTTCTGTTTTTGTTTGATCCTTTCTTAGGCTTGTTTTTTTGTTATTTACGAGGTTTTCTTGAAGTAGCACCTATGTACTCTGACTACACCACCGAAAGTTTTGATCTTTGTCCCTCGTTTCAGAAAATATTCAAAATTTTAGAAGACTTTGTCTTTCTCAATTACAGGGTTTGAACGGTTAGTTTTGTTTCATTCAAATTTTGTTTCTTTGCTTTCATACTGACTGGTTCTGCTCTTTTTATTTCATTGTCTGTGAGGGAGAATTGAGATCAAACCGAATTCTAAAGGGAGGGAAATGAAAACAGGGGAAATGTTATTGTTCTGGTTTTCTGTGTGGGTTTTTCTTGGAGGGAGTGGTAGAGTCATGGCGGCAACGGAGAGTACAGGGGAGAGAGAGCTTAGTCAGACGCCGACATGGGCGGTTGCCAGTGTCTGTGCTGTTATCATCATCATCTCGTTTCTCTTGGAAAAGTCTCTTCACAAACTTGGAACGGTAGGCCTTGTGCTAATTAATTGAGCCTTCAAGACCTGAATTCGCCTTGTTTATGCGTTTCCTCTTGTTCTTAACTGATTTCTCTACATGGAATTTTCTGTTTTCGGTTCATTTTATGGATTTAACTTCAAGCTTTTACTTTTCTTATTTTGATTATACGCTCTTGATTCTGTATTAACTATGTTTTTTTATCTTTGTTTTCCATTGGATGTTTGGGGCTTATCTTATTTCTGCAGAATTACATTTGTCATTTGGGGTTCAGGAAAAAGAAGCAAAAAAAAATCCCTGTTGTGTTCTAATGTTTGAATCTTTTAGATCTTTCTGTCAATATTTTGGTTGTCTTGGGTACTTTTGTTTAACCTCTTTGTTGTGATATCAGTGGTTCACAGAGAGGCGCAAGAAAGCCCTTTTTGAAGCTTTGGAGAAGGTCAAAGCTGGTAAGAGCCATTTTATAATTGTAATTAATGGAATATGATATTGATCCTGATTTGGAAGCGTGAGAATGGTTTTAAAATTTTGATGTTCTGATCTTACTTTGGAGACAACAAATTGTTGATGCTTGTTTGGACTTTTGAATGATTGTTGCAGAGTTGATGATTATGGGTTTCATTTCACTGCTGCTGACTTTTGGACAGACTTACATAGCCAGGATCTGTATTTCTTCGAAGGTTGCAGATACCATGTTGCCCTGTGAAGCTGATGGCATCAATGATGGTGGCAGTAGTAATAGCAGTAGCGGTGAGGATGGTAGGCGAAAACTCTTGTGGTTTGAGGGAAGATATTTAGCCGCTGTTGATACTTCACCCACATGTAAGGAGGTGAGTGTATATGTATTGCTGTTTCATTTTTCTCAGTTATTGAATTTTTCTTCTTTTTGACAAGTTCTAAGACCTGTTCCTTTTTTTTTTCTTCCCAGATTATTGTACAGCATTATGTTCAAACATTGAATTCAGTAGTCTTCCTAAGTATTAATTGATTGAATTTTGTATCTTCAGGGTTATGAATCGCTTATATCTATCAATGCGTTGCATCAGTTGCACATCCTTATTTTTTTCTTGGCAGTTTTTCATGTTCTCTATAGTGCCGTTACAATGTTGCTTGGGAGGCTAAAGGTAATAATCTCTTTACTAAGTAATGTGTTTTTGATATCTTGCTTGATCTTATGCTATGTTTCAGTAGATAAATAAAATCATATGCCAAATTGAAGAAGAAGAAAATATCAAAAATGCAATGCACCAATGCCCCATCAATGAACTTCTATGTCCTTGGACTCTTTAGTACATTAGCTGCTAAAAAGCTTAGATCTGTACCTTATAATTTTTCATTGAAATCTGCCTTGTACAGATTCGCGGCTGGAAGGAGTGGGAGAAGGAAACTTTATCTCATGACTATGAGTTTTCTAATGGTATATTTTCCTGTACATGCTGTAACCTATATATTTCAGTTTGTCACTATTGATCATGGTTTTACAACTTCATCCCTACATTTTAATTTGGAACCTATCTGGCCTCTATAACTAATTCTGATGCATGTTTGTGCACAGACCCCTCAAGATTCAGGCTTACTCATGAGACATCGTTTGTGAAAGCACACAACAGTTTCTGGACAAGGATTCCTTTCTTCTTTTATATTGTTAAGTATTAGTTCTTTTAATAAGCATGCTTTCTCTCATTTGTTTTCATTGACGTACAAAGAATTTGAAAGCACCATGATAGCCAGTTGCAAGTTGGAAAGATTCTCATTACTTTTGATGTGTTCTTCAAGTGCTCTTTGTTGTTTTAGTTAATATTATGACTTATGCTACCTATTTAAGCCAACACTGACTCCTTTAATCATTGTAGGGATGCTTCTTCAGGCAGTTTTTCAGGTCTGTTGGGAAAACTGATTACTTGACATTGCGAAATGGATTTATTGCTGTAAGATATGATTGCAGATCTAACAATATCCAATGTTGAGTTATCATTCTTTTCCTGACAATTCTCTGCTGATCTTACAGTTACATTTAGCTCCAGGAAGGAAATTTGATTTCCAAAAATACATCAAAAGATCATTAGAAGATGATTTCAAAGTAGTTGTTGGAGTAAGGTAATAGTTCCACTGTCTGCACATCATTTATCTTCCTATGATAGTCATACCTTGTACTTAATGTGTCTCAACCCATGATCATTTTGCTTGCAGTCCTCTGTTGTGGGCATCTTTTGTGATCTTTGTACTCCTAAATGTTAATGGTAAGCCACTTTTTTCTTGGAAAAATCCAAAAACAGTATATATTTGCATTTCCAGACTGAATTAGAAGCTGTGTTCCTCTTGCTCATAAATTATGTTCCTCTTCAGGATGGCACACGTTATTATGGGCATCTTTAATTCCAGTCATTGTAAGTTAGCTTAACTTGTAACAGCATTAGAATGTTCAAAGATTTTGGTGTCATAATCATTTAATCATTACAGATAATCCTAGCTGTTGGGACAAAGCTTCAAGCCATTTTGCTAAAGATGGCTCTTGAAATCACAGAAAGGCATGCAGTGGTCCAAGGAATGCCTCTTGTGCAAGGCTCTGACAAATATTTTTGGTTTGGCCGGCCCCAATTAGTTCTTCATCTCATCCATTTTGCTTTGTTCCAGGTACCTAATGCCCCCCAGTCTTGCTGATTTTTATCTAAGTTATTGGTCTATTGAGAAATTGTCAGTATTTGAGCTTTAGATTTCAGCTTCTCAAGTTTCCTCCTTGTGCCAAGGACTTATTGCTCTATTTGATTTCTTGTGTGTGCAGAATGCCTTCCAGATAACATATTTCTTTTGGATTTGGGTAATGAACAGAACTCTACTGACCCTTCTGCTCAAAACCTCCAACCCCATCTCTCTTTTTGTTGTTTTTGGCATCGAAATTGGATGTAACACTCATATAACTCCTTGTGCAGTATTCATTTGGGGTGACATCTTGCTTCCATGCCAATTACAAGCTTGCCATTGTCAAAGTAGCATTGGGGTAAGCTTTGATTCTACAAGTACCAGTGAAAGAAGCTGCTTCAAATTCACACAGGATAGAAAATGCTGGTATAACGCTTAAATGATTGATTTAGCCATTGTGGGCTTGCAGGGCTGGAGTCCTATGCTTGTGCAGCTACATAACACTTCCATTACATGCCCTCGTAACTCAGGTGCTGTATTCACATAAGACTTAGTGAATTAAATTTCCCCTACAGTTTTCCATGCTCAGATGTGCCTTGTCATGGTGGATGCTTGCAGATGGGTTCACGGATGAAGAAATCGATCTTTGATGAGCAAACATCTAAAGCCCTTAAGAATTGGCACAAGGCTGTGAAGAAAAAGCAGGGGAAGGTTGGAAAGTCTAGTAAAACTCTTGGTGGAAATTCAAGTTCTCCTCCTTCATCAGTCTCCCAAAACACACTGCACCGTTTCAAGACAACCGGTCATTCAACACGCTCTTCTTTTGCCTATGATGATCGCGATGCATCTGATCTTGAAGCTGATCCATTATCACCCACACCAGCGCCAGTGGATCATGATGATCAAGCTACTGAAATGCATGAAACCCACCATGAAGAAACCACCAGCAATGAAGATGAATTCTCCTTTGCCAAGCTTGCCCAGCCAAGGCAAACATGAAGGAATTTTGGTTCCTATCATGCAGCCAACACAACGGATATCACTGTATAAATTTTTTGTTGCAAGTAGTTTTAAGAAAGTATTATTATTTTTGGAATGTAGCCTGGAAGTGGCATTTTCAGGATATCACTATGCTTGTTCACAAATGAATGACTTCTATATAATCTAGCCATGTTTGAGAGTTTTGAAAGGTAATTGGTTTTTTTCGCGTTCATACACTAGTACTAACGTTATAGTCCCTCTTGAAAGTGGATATTAAAGGGTATTCATGTGCAGCTTTCATAATTGTCATACTGCAATCATCTTGATAGAAAAGATGAGATGTTAAATGAGAGTTATCAACTTACTACTATAATTTGAGGTCTGCCTCTTTCTAATTGGTGTAAGATCAAAGATCCTTGTGGAATCTGTATGTTAGGGTGCCTTGGCAATATTGGTTGATTTTCATAACAATCCCTTTTCAAAAGAAAAAACAAAACCATAAAGATCCACCCAACAATATTCTCTCTTGCCATGGACTAGAGTAAAGAAACTGGATGATATATAAAGGTACCTTTTTTTCTTTGTTTCTATTGCTAGACAGGTGCACATGCTTTAGTAGTCCTCACTCTCCAGTAGTGGGGAAATTGAACCTCTTTAGGAAGGGTATCCTGCCCAAACTCCTCCACATCATGTCCCAGAGTACTTAAGTTCACGAACCACAACCTCCAAATCACTCTTTGCCCCGTTAGTAGTATAGTCCAAACAGAAGGTTAAATTTACCAACATCTCATGCATGATGCTGCCGTAGCACGGTCCCATTTTAAAGCTTTCATCACATGCGTAGTAATTTATGTTTACATAGTATCTAAATTAGTTAAAAACGACAAACGAATCACCATAGTTGATATTAGAAAAAATGAGAAAAACAAACCCACTTGTCGACTAAATTAAGAATATAGTAATTGAAACCCCGAATTAACCTTGCTAAGAAGCAAAATTATCCTCGCCCTAGTGAACATCCCTTTCATGCTCACCACTTGACAAAGTGTTTGGAGATTCACATTTCACAAAACTTTCGAAAGCCCACAAGAAAATAAGGGGTTTAAAGACCCTATAAACATTGGTTAAAGGAAGATATTTGAGGTATTAAAACCAGTCCATCTCTTCTTATCCGAAGGTAAAGTAAAACACAGTATGGGCAAGTTGGCTTCCCCCTGTCTCTCCCAACCAGCTTATATAAATTTCGAAACGCCTCCTTAATTATCCATCATCCACAGCAACGCCCACCTGCCTTCCTTTCTCTTTCTCTCCTTATCTCCTCCTTTCCCACTTTCATGTCCCACTTTTCTCCTACTCTTCTAGTTCTCCCAGACAAAACCCTCAGTCTTTTTTCTCCTATATATATTTGCTTTCATGGGTAGAAGAGAAGCAAGCTTCTTTCGAGCTACTTAATACAAAAAATCTGTTCTTTTTTTTGGGTTCTTTCTTCTTATTTTTACGTTAGCTTATGAGCAGGATGACACGTTCTTTGAGAATTCTGTCGACGGTGGCGGCTCCACCGCCAGAGGGCGTGCCCCTGGAGTCTGATTTTGTGGTGATATTAGCTGCTCTTCTCTGTGCATTGATATGCGTGGTGGGTTTAATTGCGGTGGCGAGATGTGCGTGTTTCCGCCGCCGGGGTAGTGTCGGCACTAATCAGAACAACAGCGCCGCCGCTCGGGGTTCGGCCAACAGAGGTCTCAAGAAGAAGATCCTTCAATCCATCCCCAAGTTCACGTACACCAAGGACAGCGGTGGAATTGCAAAGTTTGCTTCAGTGGAGTGTGCGATTTGCTTGGGGGAGTTCGTGGAAGGGGATGTGATTAGGGTGTTGCCCCAGTGCGGCCATGGCTTCCATGTCCTCTGCATCGACACCTGGCTGGGGTCTCACTCCTCCTGTCCCTCATGCCGCCAGATTCTGGTAGTGGCCAGATGTCAGAAATGCGGCCAGTTTCCGGCTGTCTCCTCCGGGAATGCTTCTGGGTCCATTAATGAGGCACAAATCAAAGCAAGAGAAGATACTTCCATTCTTCCTGCTAATGGAACTAATAATACTTTCCTGCCTTAACATCAATCAGTCTAGCTTCTTCTGCTTCCTTTTTGTTTCTGTAAAAAGAGCATCTTTTAGTGATTTTTCTCTACTTCTGAATGTAATTCTTGGGCAGCACCGCAGCAGTTTGAGATAATTCCGGTTGGTAGCCAAGAAAATGAGGGAAAATGAAGAGATCTGTTTTTAACAACTGTTGCTGTAAAGTTCAGGAACCAAAAGAGGATCACTTTATTCTTGAAGGGTGTTTGATTCCTGCTTTGCAAAATTGTAAAAGGGCAAACGATTCCCACTTTGAATGACCTCCAACACTTGGGTTTCGACCACCAAAATAATTCAACCTTTTTCTTTTGATTCTCCCAAAATATGCTGCTCCTGCTACCATCTGAACCAAACAATACCAGGAAGAAGATGGAATTTCCCTCTTTATTCCATAACGCCTAATCCTGGTCAATTTGTTTGTTTTCCATTAATGTTCCAAAGTATTGTCTATGAAGCACTTTATGGTTAAAAAAAAAATGGTTTTTAAAGTTGAATGACAAATAAAAGTGAATTTGACTTACAAATTAATTTGATAAAATTCCTTTTTATAATATATCATTTTATTAAATTTAAATTTTAAAATAAAAAATTTAAAATTTAAAATAACAAAATTATCTTTTATTGTATAAGTATATAGTAAAAAAAAAATCAATGATATTTATGCATAGGATAGTTTATGAAGCGGTTTATGCTAATGGTAATCAAGGAACAGAAGAAAAAGGAAATGAAAGTGGAAGCCTTTGTCTTTACTCTTCTTCCTCGCTTACTTTAGTTGAAGGCAAGAGCTAGAGTGGAGTTATTCTGAATGAGTCCAAGAGATGTATGATATTTTATCGCAATATTAGGAAAAGCCATCAAACATATGGACTTGCCTTTGCACTTAAAGTATAGATTTAGAGTTCAATCATTAAGTACAATACATCAAAAAATAAAAAACTAATACATTAGGTGAAACAAAATGCCCCTTTTTATTCAATTGAACTTGCATAAATTGATATACATTTTATTTTTAATAACATACTTGTTTGTTTTTAGTAAATTTAATTTGATTTTTAAATTTTTTTTTTTAAATTTAACATATTATATATAAAAATTAGTACGTATCAATCTCATCTTCAAAAAATAATTCGATTCTCAACTTATATCTAAAACTTGAAATCTCTTCTTATTAAATGTTGATATCTAAATTTAAAGACAAATTATATATTATAATATAATCAGTTTCTAAATTTATGAGTTATGATCGATATACACTTTTTTTTTTTATATAAATGATAATTGAAATTTTTTTAATCAAATAAAAATACTCAAGCAAGAGCTTCAAATGGGGAAAATAAAAATTTTCAATTAGCTTGATCAAATTATCCTTAGCTTATATCACTGATGCAGGACAATAGTTGTATTGAAGGCTTTTATGAGAGCATAAAGTATGCTTTCTAGTGATCCATTTTATGTGAGGCCCCACCACCAATCCTAGGTTAAATATCTAGTTTGAATTTTGTTCAATTCTAATCCTTTTTCCAGCTATGTTTGATTGAACAAGCACTAAGGGAGACTCATAATTGCCCAAATATTTCCACATTAAAAAGAGTAAAGTGTTAAAACATGATTCGGCGCCGTGGGTTTGCCTTTGCCTACTTTTTTTCCCAACCCTTTACTAGACTTCTGCCCAATCAGGAGATGACATATTTGCTTTTCCTCTTTGAGCCCATTTTCCTTTCTCCCTCAAGTTGGAAAAGGAGGGGTCAATACTTACGGCTCCATTCTGCAAAAGAATCCTGCCTAATTTAGGTATATGATACGTTCTTAGTGGTATTTTTCATAACAAGAAACAAATATCATCGTTGATGAAAAAGAAGTAACCTGCTTCGGCCATGGTTGATCTAAATGTTGCTCTAAGAGAACAGACCAACGTATACAGGCAAGGGATACCACCAACCATCCCTGCTGCTCCAGCGGCTACAGCAGAAACTAAGCATAAGGGGCCTACCCTTATGGCAGCAAAGCAAGGAAAAGGAGTAATCAAACAGTGTTAGGCCAGGTCAGGTCAGGTCAGGATCAGTCTCCATTCCCACATGTGGAATGAAAGAAACTGCTCCTTCCTGGCTGGTCACCACTTTGTTTTTACACGGCAGATTCCCATCAACCTATACATCCATCATACCTCTGGGTGTGATGTGATAATGGAGTATAACAAAAACCTAAATTGCTTAATGGAAGAGAAAAGTACTGAAAACAGATGCAAAAAGAATGATATAAGCAAGGGAGATTGAAATCCACCTTTAAGATTGAACTTTTGTCTCTGTCAGGGTCTACATTTCCAGCATCTCTCACTACACTGCAGCTGGTTGTAATGAGAACCGATGCAGGGTAGGAAGAGGAGGATTTCTTTGATCAAAAAATCAGTCCGTTGGCATAAAATTTAATAGTAGTATATTCACATACCATAACCATTTCTAAATCAAATTTCCTAGATATTCAGAAGGCCTTCCCATTTGATTGGATAGAAATTACAAAGACAAAAGGCAAACACTTCCACCTTTGCTACAGAAGTACTGGTTTGCCTAAAGGGAAATGTTCTACACAGATATGAGGATGAATGAATCCAAGTCAGCATTTAATTCTCCCGCGTAATTGAGAAGAAATGCTCATTCCCTCCAAGATACAGCTTCTGAGACCTGGGAAGGGATTAAACTTAAAGTTCTTAGTCCATAGTCCATATGGTAATATCCCCCTGATCACTCAAATCCGTCCTCATCATCACTGCCACCTCCAAACATGGCAGCCATTTTCAAGGCCATCTTCGCAGCCATCTCCCTCCTCTGAAAATCAGGCATCAACCTCAAGTTGTCACGTATATTTCCTATCTCAGACATTAACTGTTCCAAATCCTCAAAGTCATATGGTGCAAGCTCATCTGATTCTGAGGCTTTGTCAGGTCCTTGGGCATTGGGTACCACTCCCTCAATTACCTCATCCTCCAACTTGGACGTAAATGTTGGATCTTGCAGCTCTTCCTTAGTGCAACTGGTTGCATTCTCTTGTTCACATTCCCTGACATAATTGTTCTGAACAGCAGATGGACCTGTATCTGGAAGTGGATTACTAGTTCCCTTTGCAGAAACCCACCGTTCTTCTGTGTCATCCCATGGTTCAGCTGAACCCCCAGATAGCACCTCATAGTCGAATTCATATTCCGATTCTTCTTCGGATAACTCTGGCCAGGGAAGATAAAAACATTTAGCAGTGCAGTAGCAAGTAACAAATATAAAGTAAATAAAGGTAGGACTTAAAACCTTCTTTTTCTGGTAGTGATGGTTCAGTTATCTTATCACCAGTTTTCAAGATCATTCCAGGCCACATATGAGCAGAAAGAGCACCAAAGAGACGTTCAACTCCTTGGCAATCACCATCAACTGACAAACCTGTCAAGAAGAGCTTCTATTCTCACCAATGCAAAAAAGAAACATAAAAAACAATATCTCAATTGCACACGCTTTTCATTCATTCTAATCTTCATGTTGAACACCAGACAAAGGGTACCCCTTTTCATCCTACAACCAACCTTCTTTTGGTATTTTGGTGAAGTGACATTTTTTTCATTTTTGCAGAGCTCCCACAGAGAAGAGCTTCATTCTATTAGATCTTCTCATGCCTGGTACAAGTAAATTATACATGTCTAGTTTGAGTCTGTTGTATGTAGGAAAGTTTAACTTATCATGATTGTACCTTCAGAATTCTAGCATTAAAGCACAATGGTCTATATTTTTATGAGTTTGCATACATCTTGTCTAACTGTGGAAAACAAGTACAAAAATACACAGAGTGAGCTAAAAGATGAGCCTTACATTTGTCAAAATCAGTACTAGAAGCACAAGCTTCAATGAATTCAATGTTGTGTTCACAGCACCATTCCAAACATGACCTTCGAATTTCGCAAGATGGTTCTTCATCCCCCAACAAACTACTTCCTTCAGTTTCAAAAATCCCATACTCAGCAAACCCTGAGTAAGAACCATCAGAAGAGTCTGAAAGCTTCAGCAGGCGTCTTTTATATTCAGCATGAACTGGATGACCAGGAATAAGGTCCACCTTGTTCCCAATGCAAAGTAGTATCTCAAACTTGTGAAGGTCAATCTGGGATACCCAATCCTGGAGTGCAACAAGAGTTGATTGCTGCAAGTAACATAAAACATCAGAAAAAACATATTATTGGACCAACATGATTCATAATTATCTTCATGCACACCATCGAACTAACAACTAATAAGATATAAACAGGCTACAAGAAGATAATATATTTACCTCACTCATGTCAAAGACCATCACTAGGGCAGTCAGCTGGTCAAAAACTGGCAGGCTCCCAACAGAAAATCCATCTTGCAGGTGAGCCATCCAGACCGAAACATCGGCCGTGTAATACTTTGTATTGATAGTCCACCTATTTATTAACACACACTAAGTGTCATTCTCGATTCCAATATTAGAAACGATTGCAAATTAGTCACTGGAGGAAAAATCGTTAGTCAACAACTCAACATACCCATGAACAAGCGGTTGAGAAGAAGAATCAGGGGCATCTTCAAAATCCACAGAGATCAATCCTATAACATACAATCTCATCATTAAGGATACAATTCTTTCCACCATTTTCCACAACGTTAACAAAACCATGTGAATCATCCAAAATTCTGAAGCAATTATCATGTTGATGATTTATGCTTGTATTTACTGATTGGAAAGCAACAATCTTTGCAATTACATAAAACTAAAATTGACAGGATTTATATATATGTAACAAACAGAGTAACAAAATCCAAGATGATCAGAGAATTACGAGAGAGGAGAGTCCGTTTGCCGACGTTAGGGGAGCCGACGACGAAGATGCCGGGACGATTCTCCAGGGAGTTCCGGTCAGACATTGGATCAGTAAAATTTGGATTTGGATCCTTTTTGATTTTCAAAACCCTAAGAGCAGGAATTTTCAATTTCCGACTTCACAAGTATTTCCAATCTGTAGATCAGCTAATGGCTTGGAGAATGGAGATGCGCCTCCCCTCGTTATTTTTTATTTTAATCAGAACGCACCGTTTTATTTTTATTTTATTTCACCATGGTTTTATTTTATTTCATGTTTTGCTTATGAAAAATGATTAGTTAAGCTATTTTCTTTTTCTTTTTCTTTTTGAGTAACACAGAAACAAATTAATATCAGAGCATCCTTTGTTTGTAAAGGATATTTTAATAATTAAGAAGTTAAGTTTTTATGTTAAATATTTTAATTTTAAATTTAAAAATATGTATGAAAAAGAATTAAAAAATAAAAAATTATTTTTTATTTTATAACTTATCATTTAATATAAAAAAAGAAAAAAAAAACTCTCTGATATTCTCTATTTCAATTAGGTGAGAATACCTTCCGCTCATATTTAAAAATCTTTAAAATGTCTTTTTAAAATGAATTAGAAATATATTTTTTAAAATTTAGACCATAAGAGAATAGCATTAATTAGTTCACATTTAAATATTGACTATGGTTAAACCAAAATCATGTCTTTTTTAGTCAAAGTGCATGCAATCCGATCGAACAATAAAGTATTTAAATACTCTTAATGACTTTAACAATAAAAATATTTTAATATTTTTTTAATTCATACTATACCTTTTTATATATTTCAAACTAAAAAAAAAAAAATGCTCAGCTAAAAGTAAGGGGTCATCTTGCAGATCTTAGTAGTATACCTGGTTTTTTTTTTTCCACACATTTAAAAATTTTTGGAGAAAATTCTAATTTTAGCTCTTAAATGCCTTTTGAATAAATTTTGTTGAAAAAATTAGGATTCATATTTTATACACCAAAAAATTAAAAAAAAATTTAATTACTTATTAACGCGAGCAAAAGGAACTTGGTTTCTTTTAAATAAAATTTTAAATTCAAGTCTAGAGAAATAAAGAGTTAGAGTTTCTTTTTTTTATAAATTTGATGCAATTTAATTTCAAATTAATCAATATTTAGTTTGATTATCAAATACCAAGAATTTAATATAAAAAATATATATTCTATACACAAAATAGAAATCCCAATATGAATAGAACATGTAAGTAAAGAAGTTCTACATCGGAATCCTTTTCCGGTACCTAGTAAAGTTCATACATATAGTAATATACCTTACTAAAATATTGTACGCAATCTGTAAATCGTATAACCACAGCAATTCAAAAGTAAGATAAAGGATTTCAAAGTTTCAACTATTCACTCGGACAGAAGCCATGGCCAGGTG
>BPVZ01000086.1:194095-209532 GCA_020521535.1 Rubroshorea leprosula
CTTAATTATTTATAATTTATAATTTAATATAATTTGAATTATAAAATAAATTTTTAATAATTTCAATTATAAATCACCAAACTCTTCGTGTGTAATAGAGGAAGTGCACAAATCGAGTTACGATTATTGATTGATGAGAAAGGGACGCCCCGTTCCCCTCACGTGCTCTGCTCTTCCCCTGTGCCCTCCCCACCCTGCCACCATTTGTTTCTCCTTTCCTTTGTGTTTCTTGCATTTCATTTCCATTTCACGCACTCACTAGTCACCAATACTTTTGAATTTGATACATGGTCTATTTTATCTTATCCTCATAAATTCCCTTTACATATATCATACGTACCGATCAAGTTAACTTGAATTTCTATTCATTAAGTACAAAATTTTATACCTAGTTTCTAACGTAGTACCACTAATACTACTAAAAACTAAAGTAAGTACAAACACATTAATTAAATAGGTTTTTTAACTACCAAACTAATGCCACGTTAGCACCACAAGTTCTTGGTGAGTTTCGTAATGTATATCAAATATATTGTTTCATGTTTATTAGAATAGTTGTAATATTTTCTCTTTTTTCTAAAATTTCCCTTGATTCAAAGAAAAAAGAAAAGAAAACCAATGCTACATTAACTCTTCAAAGCCTTAATTTCTTTCTTTTGGTAATGAAAAGTCTAGTGCTAGGCAAGACTACTAATACAAGATCTATAGGTTTATTGACTTTTTATTAATGAAATCTTGGATCTTTTACTAATTGAGTAAACTCTTTATGCTACTTTTAATGAAGCCTTATAAAGCATATATAAGGGAGGCTCGTGTGCTACTTAATTATGCCTTGCTATTAGCTGTCAATGTTTTATGCTCTGAACTAATTGGTGTAGGTTCATCACCCCTAGGATGATGTTGGGATGGGACTTTACTTGCCGACTTGGGAGCATTTACACTCATAGAGCCTTGTGTCCAGTTGTGTGAAACATGTGCCAACCTATGAGGACAGAAATTCCAACGTAGGGTTGAAAAAGTCGAGGTTGACTCTAGCGTGTTGATATTGTTTGCTCTTGTGGATCGTTTTCTTGCATTTCCACATTTAAACCTTCTCTTTGCACCAAGGGGAACAAAAGGTGCACCATTGATTTTCGAACATTTGTAATAGAGAGTACTTCCTTGGTGGTACATGACCTCGATGTGTACGAATCGACGACAAACGTAATTGGTCATGGTTCTCTGTTAGAAATGTCACCGTTTGCTCAATTGCATGAACACTTCTCTCTATTTGTGGCATATTTTGGGTGAGGTGTTGAATTTGATCCTTAATTGTATTTTTGGGCCTCATTTGCTTAGGCCTCGAGGGACTTGATCTTGGGGCTCGTTGAGTAAAAGTTCATGAAGATGAAGATGAGGTTGTAGTGGAACTTGCATCATGTATTTTGTTAATTGTTAGTCATTGCTTAATTGTAATTGTTCACTATGAGCAATAATTGACCCCATGGTGGGCGCCAAATGTTAACATTGAAAAATAACTCAAATGACTCAATTGATTGGAGTCACCTCACAAGGATTTCATTAATAGTAGAAGAAGTACAAAGTTTGAGATTTAGTATCTAATCCCTTTTGTGATTCCTTGAGGTCCTTTTAACCTTTGCCTAAATATCTTCCCCAAATCCTCATCTAACCAATCTTATTTATAATTTAAATTTAAAAAAAAAAACTGTAAATAATTTCTAAAAGAGCTATTTTAATCACCTGACTTGAGTTTCTTCCAATTTTGAGTTACAATTACAACACTTTACTAGTTGAGTAAACTCTTTATGATACTTTTAATGAAGCCTTATAAAGCATATTTAAAAGTTTGAATTCAAATTCTTAACTAATAAGACATCATTTTAAAATCCAGTTGAGTAAGTCACAACGAAAATATGCATAGAATTGAACAAAAGTTATGAGTTTGGGCCACCTATGTATGGGCCCAATAACCTATTTATTATTTTGGGAAAAAAGAAAACCACAAGTCTAAGATGTGAAGTTCAAACCCAACAATCTGGGGTTGGGCCCTGAGGCCCAATTTCAGCTTCAAGTTCAAGCCCACACATCAGAAACCCTGCCTCCACTTTTGTCTCCAATTCGCCGAACTCCAACGTTCGCCGCCTGTTTTCTTCTCAGGTCTCAGCCCCGCGAAAGCATCTCATTGAATCGCTACAATTCAGTCTTTTAATCGAAACCCCAAGTCGCCGGAGAGCTTCCAGGGGCGGCTGTTGAGAGCTTTACCAGTATTCGGCGGCCTGTTTGTGGGGGACGAGGAGGAAACACACAGGTTTATTGGGATCCTCCGATTGCCGACTTGTCGGCATATATCGGTGTGCATCCCTATAGTTAAAACACTTTCCGTTCAGGTTCCTCTGAAACAGCGGAAGCAGTTGGGTTTGCGTCTGAAGTCATGGGAATGGAGTTGCCAAACCAGTTTTCTGATATGGAGGATGTTAACATCAGTGATTACGAGTTAGTGAGTCGTGTGAAGGAGGTTCTCACATCAGTTCTGAATGTAAGCAACCTCAAATTAAAGATTCTCCATAAGTTTAGCTGGGATTCTTCCTGAATTCAATTAAAGTCTTGTCCTTTTTCTTCTTAGCCATATGGGTTTCTTGACCCTAAGCTTTGATTCCGTGCTTTGTGTTGGTTTGGTGTTTCTTTTAGCAACTTGTCTAAGCCATGTTTCTTGGTGAACATATTATTGATGTTAAGTTGAAAATTTTATGTACTAGGGTGAAACCGAAAATTATAACCAGCTTGTTGGGGTTATGCACCGTTCGAGAAATCTTGGGGAGGATGAGGTTGGGTTGCTAGAGGTACTTACAAGTTACAACCCTTTATGCTATTTTGTTCTGCTGATTTTTTGGTTAGTTCACTTTTCCAAAGCTCATTTTCTTATTCACTTTGGCAGACAAGTTTAAAGGGGCTATCTGGAGCTGTTTCCTTTATAGACATTGTTCATCATGAGTCTCTTTTGTCGGCTGTAAGTTAACGTTTATGGATTTTGTCCTGTTTGTCAAATACCTTTACAAGGTCTGCTATTTCATATTGTGGTAAAATGTTTCAGATATTTAGCATGAACATGTGGAATTATGGGCCTGAGTTGATGGACGCATTGGTTGAACTGATTGTAGCGTTGGTATGTTTGCTTCTATCACCTTTAGACCTAATATTTAGGATTCATTCGTGCATGATTATACTTAGTTATATAGTCACTGTATTGCAGGCTATTTCAAATGGAAAATTTGTTGATTCGTGTTTGGGAATGCTTGTCAGCAATTTTATACCACCATCTTATTTCCTAGATAGATTGAAGCAGCCACGTGGTCTTGAGAGAAAGTACCAGGTTACTTCTCGAGTCCATGCAGCTTTGGAAGAGATAACCAAATCTGTTCCTCTTGCCCCCTTAAGATTATTGCCAATAGTTCTGCAGCGAATGCCAACAATCCATAAGAAGGATCATGTGAGTTGAGTTTTAACAAGCCAATTTTGATTCTTTGCTTTTTAGTTTTCTTTTTTCCTTTTTTTTTTTTCTTTAAAATGTAAGTGCAGATTATGCTGGCCAATTAACCAGGATGAATTCAATGATAACATGAGTTGAGGTGGCCTGCTATTTGGTTTCTTTTTTCTTGAATATTTGCTGTCTTTTGCTACCCAATTTGCTAGACTGATAAGAGAAAATATTGCTCAATAATTAGTTTTGCCTATTTATCCATTTTGTTCTTGTAGACAATGATCATTTATGCGGAGAACATGTTAAAGTTGGAGGGTAGTGTAATTGGAGAAGTTGTTGGAAGCACCCTGCTTATGGCCGTGGTTGACAGGTTGATAGATCTTGATGTAAGTATGCAAGTTGCCATTTAACTCCTTGCTTGTCTTTTTACATGATAAAAAATTGTATCGGAGTTGCTTGCAGGTGGAGATTGGATGGGATGACATTTTGCAGGAAGACTTCAGTAAATGCATGTTTGATATGGAGTTAGAAGACATGGATCAAGATGATGATTATTTTGAGGAAGATGGTCACGAGGTATAATCTATAAAATTGATCCTTTGGCTTGTTTCTAAATTCTTCTCTAGCAAGTTCAAAGCTGTAAATGATGGTAAATTTTTTTTATTTAAAATTTGAAAAAAACGAGATCTGTTATGAAAAATAAGAAGTGTTATGTGCTTGATAAGGTCATATACTATTATTCTTCTCTGATTGGGATTTCAGTTGTATATTGAAATCATGTTCCTTCAAAATTGCTTCATATTATGTTGTTTAAAGAAGTTGGTTTGTTTAATATTTTGGTATTTGTTGAAGATTGATGTTTATCATATCAGTATTATTTATTAAAATCAATACATTTCACTGACAGCTTCTATTAACTCGTAAAAGCCTGGCTGGAAATGCTATTGCTGACTTATTAGATAGCCTGATGGTTATAACTTTTAATCATCTTGAATCTTGTAAAGACACAGGGCGTTTGATTGAGGTACTTTTAAAATTTACTCTTTTTCCACTTGTTTTAGCTCCTACTGTGCTAGTTTTCCTTTAATTATCTTAATTTTATTAATTGTTGTGGTAGGTATTTGAGACACTTCTCCAGTCATTCCAATTAACCGTTCTAAATACATACAAGTCAAAATTTGCACAGGTAATGACTATTTCTCAAATAGTAATGTTCATCATGTTCTAGTAAAGGAATGTTCATTATTTTGTTTCACATACTTAGTACCATTAATGTATTTCATATTGCTATTTATTTCTTATACCATTATTGAGACATTATTTTGTGATGCTTCTGAGACTTTCTTCACATGATATTTGCAGTTTGTAATGTTCTATGCATGTGCCCTAGATCCTGAAAACTGTGGTCTGAGATTTGCCACGGTGCTGGCTGATATTTTTGTTGACAAACATCATCCTGAGCTTCACAGGTAATATGCAATTTTATCTTGAGAAACTACTCAGCTATCTATTGTTAATCCTCATGTTTTAGGCATTCTTCCATCAATTCTTCAGTTCTGATCATATCTTTTGTTTGTAGGTTATATTGAGATAGGTTTCAGTTAATATTCAGAATCCAATTGTGCCAATTACATAAGTATCCTACTCATTATGGGTTGAGGCATCATCTCTCATCCTTTTTACTGCCCCCCTTTTTTGTGTGTGATGCAGGATGAGTGCTGTGGCATATCTTTCTAGTTACCTTTCTCGCGGAAAGTTTCTGTCAGCCTCTTTTGTTGCTAGCATCCTGAGAAGGTTCTAAAGCATGTCCCTGGGTTTTTTTTTTTTTTGGATTGACTGAACTCACTTTTTGTGACTATTTACCGTGATCATATTAGATTGCTGGTTTCCATATTGAATGTGTCTTGTCTTATCTAGTTTAATGTAATTGCAGGTTGGTGGATTGGTGTTTGGAATATTGCAAAACCCAGGACAGTGATGTTAACCCAAAAGTGCATCGAGTTTTCTATTCTGGATGCCAGGTTTATTTACATGCTCTTGACTTCATGTTATCGGAAAGAAGAGATGTTAAGCATGTTCAATGCTTTTTCTATTAAAAAAAAATAAAATAAATTCAATTGAAAAGAGAGATAAATTGGTGTTCTTCATGTAACAGATTTATTTCTGTTTGCTGTTTAATTTGTTTGCTTCTATGGACTTCCCCAACACTCACCTGTTGATCTGAACTACAGGCCATTATGTACATGCTTTGCTTTCGCTTGAAGTCTTTTATGGATGTTCCTAGACTGAAGTCACAGCTTCTCCTTATGCCACTTGAGGAAATTTTTAGGCATAAATTGAGCCCATTGAAGGTAATTGCCATGTTGCTAGTTTTAAAAACTGCTATGATAGCATGAAGTGCATAAAATTGCAAGTTATTTCTGGTCATTTATACCTCTGAAATGCCTTTCAGTTTTTGGATTTACGCTCTTTATATATTTAAATGTCTCACCAGTGGGTCTTAAATCAAAATATTTTAATATGTTATTTTAGCCTCAGCACCAGTTTTCTTTTACAAGCAGGTATGTCTTCCATCTGTGGTACAAGAGTTCCTCCGACAGGCAAAAGCAGCTCATCTATTTACCATTTCCAAAACATTCGTTTTTGATGACCTGCTGGAGTCAGAATTCTCAAGGGCATTTGGTGGGCTGGAAAGGCTCGATATGTTCTTTCCATTCGATCCATGTTTGCTGAAAAAAAGTGACAGGTGTACATTCTTCTCTTAACATTGATTAGTTTAAGCATGAATTTTAATGATCTTCAAAATGACACATAGTAGTATGAAAACTAATAAGAAATGGTGAGTTGTAAGTTTATTTTGCTTCAAGAGAGTATCTGTCAACTAAATGTTGGTTGTATGATATTCAGTTGCAGCAGAGGACTTTACAAGAAAAAAAAAATACAAGTTAGGAATCTGTGGATATGCTGGGTCTAGAATTTTGAAAATGGGCGGTTGGTTTCTAAAGTCTCTTAAGCCAAGATGTGAAAAAATGTCTAGTGTGTGTATGTTTGCTGTTCTGTATTCATGTTCTTGACATGCATGCTGATAGTTTCCTTCCATTTTTTCTTATGTGAAGTATTATCCGTGAGAACTTTGTGTTCTGGTCAACCGTACGACCCAAGTATGAATATGAGGAAGGCAGCAGTGATGAAGATGATGAAGACGACATTGTTGATGAAAATGAGGAGGTTTTGGTTGATGAGATAGCACGGAGTGTTGATGGACAAGGGCTAGATCTTGATGAATTTGACTATGCACTGAACAAAATGTCCATCACACCAAAGGACACCTTCAGTTACAGGTTTGAGGGTCACTTTCAAGAACATTCGAGAATGCCTTCTAAAATTAGGCCCTCAACAAGTCCCGAGTCTTTGTGACTTGGCAAGAAATATGCTTAAGAAGCATATCTGATCTGCTGGTTTTGATGAGTTAAGTTGTCCGCATGGCCAGGTCAAAAAGGGCTAGGGTTTTGCTTTGTTTTTACAATTTGTTTTTGTGATGATGTGAGCTTATCATTTATGCTATTTCAAGTCAAACTACTGTAAAATTAAGGAGAGCTTGTAAATCTGCATTCTTTGAAGTGAACATTGACTCCTAAAGCGTTTGTGTCAGCAAAATTTATATTACTGCACTTCTTGTGCATCGTAAATGAGCTCTAGAACCATTAAACGTTTCTAATTAAGGTAAATTAAAAAATCTTGACAATTAAAATGTTGAAGAAGATAATCATAAATCCCCTGATTATTATAATACTCCTAAGTAATTAACACGTAAAGAAGACAATTAAAATATTTATATAATTTTACATAAAGTTTTAACATTTATGGGACTGAATTACTTCAATAAATTGAAAATCATCCGACCGTAAAGGCAATAAGAATTAGATTTATTTGATAGATCTAATAAGAAACGAATTGAGAAGATAAATGATTGAATACAATTACGAAAAAAAGAATTAACTCGATTTAAAAGCAACGTGTTTCATCAGATAAATAACAATGAAAAAGATGGGGACTCAGATGTGGTATTGTATATTTTGTTCAAAAGGTATAGGCCATACTCAGATTTCTGAAACAGTTGACTCCGGAAACGTGCTGTGCTGCGATAAGATTCAGTGATTCAAGTTCCTAAATTCACTCATCAGTTAATTATTTAGAAAGGCATTTATATCTGGAAAAGAAGCGAAATGGATGCACCTGGTTTCTGAAAAGGGTGCAATGAATGGCCAAAGAAAACTCAATCTGCGGCAACAGGCTCCATCTTTTTCTCTTCTGCATCAGCTATCTTGAAATGCGGCTCTGAGGGGAAGACAAACACGGTAGATGCAGCAGTAGAGGGCTGGAATACAGCTGAATATCTCACAGCGGTTAGAGAAACTCTGGGCAAGTGCTGCAAACCCGAGGCAAGTGCCACAACCTTATAATGAAGAATGTGCTCGGATTTTGGAAGAACAAAAGCAGTGTCATTATGAGACCCAGATAGCACGAAACTTTGTGCATCTACCGATGAGAACTTGACCTCTTGAAGCAGCTCTGTTTGGTTCCGAACTTTAACAGAGTATGTGAAGGGCTCTCCAAGAACAGCATAAGGAGGACACTCTAAACTCACAATTAGTGGTGACAACTCTACATTTACATCAGGAAGTTTATGTTTAGTTGAAACCCAAGAAGCCACGCTAGTTGACCCAGACTGACTTTCGACCTCCGAAAGCCGCCTCCATTTTAGATGCACTGATCCCAACTGTAGTTTTGAAGAGTCCACCTTGGGAATGATGGTGAAAACCTTCTTAAACTCTTCACCTGGCACAACAATTGCAGAGCCCAGAAGATCTCCACCTCCAAGCTGCTCAGAACATGACTTCTCAATTTTATCATCATCAACTTCAATAGACATGGAGAGTAGCTGCAATGGGACCTCACAACAGTTCTTGGCACTAACAAGAAGTATACTTGTTTCATTCAGGGGTAGTGACTCCAACTGATCAGAATCGGAAACCAAGTTGCTCCTTGAAGGCAGCAATGCATCCCTGCGAAAGGGTGCCATGAAGCGATGGCTGATTTGGACAGCAACCTTTCCTTCAATTTGTGAGCTCTTGTGGATGTTTGTTCTTGGAGCATTCAAGTCAGTGCCATCTAGGGAATAGCCCAATGATACGTACAGCATAATTGGTTTTGGTCCATGCCACTTGATTTCTAGCTTGCAGTACCATGATTTTCCAACTTCTAGGGAAGGAACAGAATACAATCCAAAAGATTGTTGAATTTTAGTAATTTTATCAGGACCAAGTTGAGATTCTTCTTCACCTTCAGGCCCAGTAATGCCAAGAAGCTCAACATTATGACTATCCAATGAAAATGGTTCAGATTCCCTGGGACTAAACAAGCCATCTCCTCTTACATCCACCAGATTGATCTTCAATTCGCCAAAATGTATTGCATGGCCCCTGGCAGTGACAGTAACTGGCACCATGAAATGCTCCCCAACTAATGCAGGGCCTGAAGCACCAAGGGTAAGATCCACTTGTGGATCTGGTTCTTCAACTTGAGCAGCCTTCTGACCAGAGAATGCCAGTGCAGGATCCTTAGTTGGAAAAGTCTCCACACGAGCTTCAAACTTCCAAAGTGGCAAATCATCCATTGAAGCAGGACTTTCAGCTCTGCAACAGATTGTGAAGTGTGGTCCCAGTTTTGCAATGACAGATACACATTCAAGCTTTCCACTTTGCTCTGAATCATTCAAATGCTGTCTTACAAACCAGTATATGGAACATAAAGAAGGAAACAACACCGCTAAAATTATAATAGAAGTGTTTCCACCACAAAAATGTGCAGGAGCAACGAGACAGGACAATTCAATAGTTTGGCCAAACTGGTCAAGTTTCCAAAGAACATTGACGAGCTATAAATTTGATGTGATTGAAGAAAAGATGACCAACAGTGGTAGACAGTAGTCCATGGACCATAAAGATACTCAGTATCAAGTATCAACACAACTCAGAAACCCTGCCCTCTCCAAATGTGTGTGTGTGCAACGACCACCCAAACAACCCAGTAAATAACTTGTGTAGAAAAATGCAGCAACATGACAGAATGATCAGCCTCACACAGGCATATGACCATATTAGTAAGGCTGTATAAAAACCTTTTAGTGTGCAAGCAAATGAAAATCTAGGATAAATCATGCATCTACTCTTGGCAAATTCAAATTCTGCCCAAGTGCCTGTTAGAAGCAATAGCTACAGCTACCAATGTGAAAATCCGTGCTTGAGATGAATTTGATGAATGAGGGGCATCACTAAAAATGCAAGCATGCAGAGAAGAATAACTGTCTTACCAGATTTTATGTCATAGGTCAAACGTAGCCACTTGTTTGTCAGAAGTGCTAGAGAAGGAGCACTCTCTAAACGGAACCCTTGCTTCTTAGTGAGCAATTCATCAGAAGGTGATCTTTGGGCATTTATTATAAAAAAGTTACACTCAGGTTGGTTAAACTGGATTTCCAAGTAATCAATCTCTATGCTGAGGGGTAATTGTGATAGAAGTGACAAAGTGATCAAGGAGGGCATGCCTGACTTAATTATCTGCTCATGAAAGGCAACTGAGGCAAGAAGTACAGACCTAAGGGGACTAACAAGATCAATCTCTAGATGAAGTGGATTTTCTTGTGTTACTTTGAGATCATTATTGGATGCTAGATTAGCTTCTTCACTGACAAGCCCAAACACTTCTTTGTGTATTGCTTCTCTCTGTGAATGACTAGCAGGACCACCTGGACCATGTTCTTTAGCTCTAAAATGCAGGGAGTCAACACCAGAAGACACTGGCAATGCAGCCATTTCAAGTGAATACTCTACAAAATCTTTCACGTCACCAAGTTTCCTTGAGCACTCTCGAAGGTAGCCCAAGACCTCCCATAACACAGAAACCCACCCTTCTTGTCTATATAGGTTGCCAACACCATCAAACAGCTGTTTTGCATTGTTGAAATCTTCAAGAGAAAAGTATTCTCTAGCAATCTCAGAGGCACAAAGAGAAGCCATCCTCCTGACTTTGAGATTGCCATATGATTCATGAGATTTTTTGAGCAAAGCAATAATTTCAAACGAATCCTGAAACCTTTTCCCTTCAGCAATAGCATAATGGGTGTACTCTTCATCAGTAAGGCTGCACAGCGAGATGAGAGAAAAATCAGAAATGAATCAGAAGAAAATTGCTATAAATCAACCAAGACATTATGGTATTTACTTTTCAAGACTTACGGTTGCATAGCTAGATCATCGCCTTGCTCAAGTAACCTAGAAAACTGACCCACATATATTGAAGGTACCGCAGGTTCAGTAACACTATCATTCTCATTCCAAGTTTCTAATATAGACAATGCAAGCTCCAAAGCACCTCTTTTCTCCTTCAAATAGCGAGCAGCTGACTGTTTCAAGATGAAATGTTGTGACTCAACTATGTTAAAACAAGTGAACAAGTTTTAAATAAGCCTCAATGTCATCAGCTTATAAATAAATAAATAAAGCAATAAATTAAATTGCACTATGGTAATCCCTATGTTTTATATGTATGATGATAAAGATTAATTAAGCCCTTAAACCAACATCCTTAAGAGAGCCAAAAAACAAAAGCCAATGTCCTTAAGCTAATAGAGAACTCCTAGATAGGGATTGGCCCTGACAATTTCTATTTATGCAAGGATTGATAGAATGGTATAGATAGCAGCTCACCTGATAGTAATAAGCTGGACGAAACTCCCATTCAGTTAAAGGTTGTTCTGCAGTGCCCAATGCTAGAGAGGGAATATTTTGAATGGTTGCTGAGCTTGTCTCCAGCAATTCAGCAAATACTAAAAACTGTCTGCTCATCCATTCCCAGTGGAGAAAAATATTTTCTGGTGATCCAACGAACCTTCTATAAGAAGCATAATGCTGGTGGAACCATTTAACTGCTTCAGTCAACTTTCCACCGAGCAATAACAAAGTGGAAATCTTGAAATGCAATTGTTCGGCAACAGTTTTTATCTCCACCATGCGTTGAATCCCTGGCAACCTTGTCAATGTTGCAACCATCTACACACAAATCAAGCACTAAGTCTAAGTGGCATAAAGTAATTATGACCACACAGAGTTGCATGAAAGTATGCTGTGTGGTCTGTATGGTAATTTTATTATATGGCTTTAAGTGTTAAACAACAGGGAAAAAAAACCATGGTCAGTTCATCTGCTGCAAAACCAGATTAGTGACAGTGAAGTAGTATGAGAAAGTACCTCACGCAGTGCATGATAGGCATCTTCATAAAACTTTAAGGCTTCAACCCAGTCCCTTCGAAACTCTGCATATACACCAACCTAGCAAATTTGAACATTTAAGTGAGCAATGAGAAATCATACAAGCTCCAAGACACAGTTGTACCAACTTCTAGATCATGAGAAAGTAACAAACACATGGTTTTCTATGAGCATCTCTTCAGGAAGTTATAGTGTTTTATGAACTCAAAATCATATACCATATTTAACCAAATACCTACGTAAAGTATGTGACAATAAACTGAAAAAGGTTTAGTTCTGATAAAATCTGTGCATTTTGTTTATAAGCTCAAAATAAACCGTTCAACCCAATAGGGAACATTATCTGCAACATCAAAATAAACACCCTATGCATTTCTTTAAATCATTTCAATAATCTATAGAATTCACAAAAGTCTTACTTTGAAACAATAGCGAACGTGCAAGTCAACAGAATTGAAAGTCTTCTTTTCAATTCGAGTTCTAATCCTTCGAGCTTCATCCCTATAATATATCGCTGCCAATTCTGCAAATGCAGCCCCCAGCCTGAAGAAATGTAAACATTCATCCACACATGAGCAATGCATTCTTCTCCAAGTACAATTCAAAACATGTAAAGGGGAAAAAGAAAAGAAAAAAGCTTGCCTGCTAAGTGACTGTTTGAGCTCAAAAGGATCATCGGGGTTGAAGAGGAGAAGATGCTTAGCATCAACTTCGGCACGCTTGCGTAAAGCAAGAAGACGATCTTCATTGATTTCATCTGCATTTGTATCACAATTCAGCAACGGAAGTTAAATTTATACACAAAAATTAAGCAACATGAAGAGAATAGGAAGAAGCGTACCTTGAGAAGAAGAGTGAACAACAACAACAACAAGTTTGATGTTCCTGGGACGAATTAGGGTTTTCAAATGGTCGAGATCGGAACAGACCTGGAGCCACTGAGCGGGGTCACCGGCGACGTGGAGAGAACTGAAGAGTGCGGCGACCACTGCAGGGATCTTTGTGCGGTGCTTTTGCATCCAATCCCTCTTCAATATTCCATTTGGAGAAGAAGAAACGGCGGGTTGCTGATTGACGGTTTTGGCGGGCAGAAGAAGCGAGATCTTGGACAAGTCCGGCAAGGCCAGGGAGTTGATGGGAGGCTGCTCCGAGTTGAGGTGAGTAGAGATGAGGATGTGTTGCTCGGGACACCCCACCAACGCCACCAGGCTCACCGGCGGCGTCCTCAATTCCTGCGGATACTCTTCCATTTTGATCGGATTCTTCTTCTTCTTCTTCTTCTTCTTCTTCTACCAATGAATCGGAATCATAACAGATCACTTCAGCAGTCCAGCCATTTCCGTCGATCGGACAAGGAATACGGATTCGGTGAAGATTGGGTTAGGCCCGTTTTGATTGGGCCGTGTTCAAATTCAACATTTGGACCCAATAAGGAAATAATAACAAGAAATACGAATGCAATGAAGACTGGGCTCGGCCCGTTTCGTAAATGAGCCATGTTAAAATTATGAAATTCAATTTTTGGCCGAACTTAACTGCAAGATTTTTCTTTGCAACTAAATAAAATTTGGAAATTTATTTAATTATTTGAATTGTATTAAACTGTAAAATAAAAATTATTGGATGAAGAGAAGGTCACTAATATCAAGCAACTCACGTTTTTTCTAACAATTAATGTAGTGTAGTTTAGTACGATCTAAATTACACCACACAGTTCTGATATAATTGTACTTATCAATAAACTGACTATATCACATTTATATAGATAAGAAAATTTTTATCCCATAGATAAAGACTTATGATCATTCATGTGTAAACTACACATTAAAGTGCAGATGAAGACAAAGAAAAATAATGTGTTTTATTCTTGGCTTTGATTATTCATTATTGTTGAGAAAGAAGAGATTGAATGACCCCTTTCCCGTTGGGATGTTCATTAAAGATCAACCACGGGTTCTACTATATTTATCATTAAATATCAAAGTTTTATTGCTACTAACATGTTAATAATGGAGTACTATTCTTCTTTTTTTTCTTTTTTTAATTTGGTGTTTTCTTTTCATTTTAAAAGTTAGATTCATTTGTAAATAAGTGTTATTTTGTAAATTAATTAAGATTTATATTTTGTAACTAATATCAAAGAAATTAATTTTTTTGAATACATTAAATACTGACAATATATACACACAAAAAAGAAGAAGAAGAGAGATTTGAATATGAAATTTAAGACTAAAATCCCTACAATACAAGTTTAAACTCTTATAAATTTGAATTTTCTTTAAGTGTGCGTGTGTGGTGTATATATATATTTTTTAAATCATGTATTTTGTGCTTCATTCGTGATATATGCACTGTATGTTATCTTGTTCTCTACATAAAATATAAAAATTAAGAATTCAACCCAAAATCTATAACAAGTTACTCAATTACCAAAATCATAGGCTAGTGGAATGCTCTTTGCATAAAATATAAAAATTAAGAATTCAACCCAAAATCTATAACAAGTTATCAATTACCAAATCATAGGCTAGTGAAATGTTCTTTGCATAAAATATAAAAATCAAGAATTCAAACTAAAAGTTATAACCAAATTACTCTACCAAATTAGATGCTAGTGACATGTTCTTTGCATAAAATATACAAATTAAGAATTCAACCTAAAATGTATAACCAAATTACTCTACCAAATCAGAAGCTAGTGACATGTTCTTTGCATAAAATATACAAATTAAGAATTCAACCTAAAATGTATAACCAAATTACTCTACCAAATCATAGGCTAGTGGTAGAGTAGGTTTCTTTTTCTTGTTTAACTGAAGTAGTTTGAATTTTATCATTGATTTAAAAATTGGGGTTGGAAAGACTCGGTTGCCCTTCCAATGCCGGCATAGCTCCACTACCGGAATTTTCTTCTTTTCAAAGGATTTTTTTCTTTTGAGAAATGATTTTTATATAATTTGTTGTCTAACTTTTTTGTATAACTTGATGTGTTATTAAAATGATTAATTTTTTAAATTCATGTGAAACCCGTGATATTAAATGCATCAACTCATTTAATGATATATACAAATTATATTAAAAAATAAGACAAAAAAATTATTCCTATAATACCACTTTTTTTTATTTTTAACAAGTAAAATTGGGAACAGAAAAATAAAATTACTGAAACTTAAATTTTAAAATTTTAAACTTTATCAAGTTTCTTAAAAAGTTGTGGTCCTGAGTCACAATCGTTGTTGGTTTTTTTCAAAAGATTGAAACTAGAAACGTCTAACTCACAATAAAATTCTAAAATCATTCGATTATTTGCAACATATACATAAAAAAAAAAAATAAAAAAGAGATAGAAAAAAAAGTAAAATTATAAATTTATAATGATAATATTATTCAATGAATAAATACATAAGATGTCATATATGATTCTCAAATAAAAACAATCAATTATATAATAACACATTATAATTGAATTTTTTTTTAACAATTGATAAAAGAGTAAATATCTTTTATTAATAGTTAAATGAATTGCAGTTTAGATAACTTGTATTTTACTATTATTTTGATAAATAACATAGTTGTTTCTTAGCCTTCTTATTAATTTCACCTTGCAACCATGCCTCGTGCATGTTGTT
>BPVZ01000086.1:222259-241901 GCA_020521535.1 Rubroshorea leprosula
AAAAAAAAAATATTCAACCATGTCTTCGGATTCTCCTCCTGATACTGTGAATCCGATACTGACATATGGCGAAACCACCGCTCCACCAGATGAGCCTTCCTCCACCGTCACCTCCAGTTACAACGCATCTCCGTCTCCGGTTTCAACGCCTCCGTCGACCTCTCTCTCCTGGCCTCCCGATGGCAAGCTTACTCTTGACTGGATCTATAATCTCATGTCCGTCTTTGACTGGGCTTCCCGAAATCTCCCTCCTGTTAATTTCCCTTCCGTCTTGCCTGTATCGGTTTTTGATTCTCTTGTACTCACTGCTTCAAAGATCCTTCATAAAGAACCGAATTGTGTCAGAATTGACGACGTTGATTCGGATTCAATGGTTGTCGTCGTTGGCGATCTTCACGGCCAATTGCATGATACTCTTTTCCTGCTCAGAGATGCTGGTTTTCCTTCTGAAAATCGCGTCTTTGTCTTCAACGGAGATTACGTTGACAGAGGAGCTTGGGGTCTTGAGACCTTTCTGCTTTTGTTAGCCTGGAAGGTACTTGCATTTTCTTCAAGCTCGTTTTTTTCCCCCCGTATATTTGAATCAATTCTATCTGATCTACATGTGGATCTTTGCATATCCAGCTTTGATTACAGAATGTGTTGAATTCTTATTATTGGTTGTTACTTAATAGTGGGTTGAGAATTGTGGAATCTGATCGGGTAGTTGTAAGTAGAGGTCTGAGCTCAACGAGCTCGGGCATCCTAAAACATGTAAAAAACTCTATAATTCTAAGAACAGTCGAAGTCTGATTCAGGTCAAAATATTACTGAGGTCAAACGACTCAATGGCAGAAGTTGAAGTTCCCTTTTCTCCAGTTGCACCATAGTTACAATGAGACCATACCTAGCTGATCTCCATTTCCGAGATAGTCACTCTTCCAGCCACGTCTTGTTCCGACTATTTTGCCAAGTGGACCATGTGGATACGTCCTCAAACCCTATAAATACCCCCAAAGGCCCCTTGCTAAAGGGGAACTAGAATCCGACCTGAGGCTTACTTTCCACTCTTCTCAACTTTGGGACTTTGCAGGTTAATCATCTCAACAGACTGGGATTGAAAGAAGATTGTGAATTTTGTGCATTTACAGTAGTAATATTCTTTGGACTTAAATATTGTTCAGTATCTTTCAAATTTCATGCTTTGTTGTGTAAGAAATTTGGAGGGATAGAGTAGATTGTTGTGAATTTAATTCAGCTTAAGTCAGTGGGACTATTTGTTATGAAGTTTCTATACATATTACTATGCTTATGGTAGTTGATTTCCCATTTGACATTTTTTAGAAAAAAATGTATTATTGATGATCAAGTTCCTTGTTGCTTTCGATGTTTAATCTAGAATCTACTTTAATTTCTGATGAATTAAAGTTCTTTCCTTTTATATGTTATGTTGATTATTTTTGTGTTATTAGGCTGAGTGTTTTTTTGTTGAAACTTAAGTATTTTTTCAATGATTAAATAATTTCAATTTCACAAGAGATTTTATTTTCCTAGGTTTTTTTGCCACATAGAGTGTATCTTCTTCGTGGAAATCATGAATCCAAGTATTGTACCTCTGTTTATGGATTTGAGAAGGAAGTGTTGATAAAGTATGGAGATAAAGGTAAGCATGTGTATCGGAAATGTTTGGGATGCTTCGAAGGACTTCCTTTGGCCACTATAATAGCTGGCAATGTATACACTGCTCACGGAGGGCTTTTCCGCAGCATTCCTGCCACCCCATCAAAGAGGTCAAAAAAGAAGAATCGCAGGATAAGCCTTACCCCCGAAATCAATCCCTTTTCTCTTGGTTCTTTGGAAGAATTATCTAAAGCTCGAAGATCTGTTCTTGACCCTCCTTGGGAAGGTCAGAATTTGATTCCTGGAGATGTGCTATGGTCAGATCCATCAATGAGTCCCGGTCTTTCTCCAAATACAGAGAGAGGCATTGGCTTGTTATGGGGTCCCGATTGCACTGAGGAGTTCTTAAAGAAGTTTAATCTAAAGGTATCATCATACTCTAATAGACTAATCATTTGTCATAACTCATAACAAAATAATTTTGCATAAAGAAATACTTTACTGCCCTCTTTAATTGCCTTTCCATCCTAGATCATCAGATTTAGAATGAAATAAAAACTGTGGAGATCTTTATTACCATAGGCCTCATTCATCAATCTTGCAATTGATGGCTGTGAAATTAATTGTTTTTGATGATTGCTGAAGTAATGTTTGTTTCCGACAAGATAAATTGGTGAGAGAGCTTTTATTGAATTTTGTGAAAGTTGGAGAAGCTATTTTCCATGTTTATAACCTGGATAGGAAATGGAATTTCATTCCAGTGTAATTTTGATTTGATACCATAATTGCTTGGGACGAAAAGATTGGGCACATAGTGGATCATTTGGAAGCATAAGCATTATGTCATTCATGTTTGAGACTTGAACTGAACCTAAACTTTGGATAGAATGCACTATCAAAGCTTGTTGTTTCTGCATATGGAAGAAGGTAAATGCATTTGCTGGATGAGTCTTTCCCAATCTCTAGCTTCACATCATAGTTATATGTCTGGGAAATGCTTACTCCACCTCAGTGTTATTAAATTCTAACGTGTGTCTCTAGCATGTAGGAATTAGGATGTTAGTAATTATTATTGCCTTTTACCATATTTAGTTTATTACAGTGATAAAATGTAAGAACCAGATGGTTTTTGGAGTTCTAAAATACTGATATTCAATTGGTTGTTTACTTGCATGATTTCATCACCTCAGTTAATCATCAGATCACATGAAGGCCCTGATGCAAGAGAGAAGAGGCCTGGTTTTGCGGGAATGGATGAAGGGTACACCATAGATCATACAGTAGAGACAGGAAAGCTGATTACCTTGTTTAGTGCTCCAGACTACCCACAATTTCAGGTTTTCTCATAATTTCCATTATTTTAGTTTCTTTTCTTTCATAACCTATTTTTAACACTTCCTTATCTTATCTTTACAACTTACAGCAACTTATGTAATGTGGTTTTCTGACTCAAATCCCTCTTAAAACTGCGGCTATGCTGAATATATTTTCCTTCCAAAATGCAGGCAACAGTAGAGAGATACAATAATAAAGGAGCATACGTTGTTCTGAAGCCCCCAGAATTCAATAACCCCGAATTCCATAGTTTTGAAGCCATTCTTCCAAGACCGAAGGTATCTGATTAACCCTTAAATATATTGAAACAAATTTGTTTTACCCTAGAATCTAGTCCATTTGGATCATGGACCAAAAAAAAAAAATGAAAAAACCAACTTTGGCATGCATTGGTGTAAAACCTAGCAGTTTAATTGGTGGATGTCTGTTATGTCACAGAATATCTCACATCAACATTTGACTAACACAGTGCATATCCTCAAATGCAGGTTCAAGCTTACTATGACTATGAAGAAGTGATTGATTCTGATGAAGAATTGGACTTGGCATCGATGGTGACTACCCCATCAGATATAATTGTATCAACATAATTTTTTTTTTTTTTTCTGTTATAGATGTAATTAGTTATGTCGAAAAACTTCTGTTCCCCCTGATCTTGTGTATTGATCAATTATACCTTGCCATAGGAAGTTAGCTTCCTACCCTTGTTAGCCTCCCACAATCTGGTCAGCCTTTTCACAAGCCAGCTACATGTCTGTTTGTCTTTCCCTCTAGTGGTGTTAAATGAGTAATAATTGTCAGAAACGACAGCGAGTTGCTTTCACGGTTTTGTTTCATGATGTGTTAGCATGGTTGTCTGCATGCCATTTGGAACAGAACAAAGCAGGTTTTCAGAATGAGCAATAATTCAGGGGGGGCGGAAAGAATTTTGGCTGGTCGTTGATCTTGGGGAACCACGTGCGATCCATCACAGGCCACGCCATGATCAACTTTCAAGGAATTTCCAGTCGGTTTTCAGCCGGAAAATCACATATAGAATCCATTAGCGTCACTTAAATAAGATGTATGGCGGATTGTATTACCTTTAATCATCAATAGAAAGGGGAGCCTCTAATATCATAGGGTTGCTTCCTTTATCAATAGTTAAGTGAAGTGTGTTTCGCATATGATAGAACTACATTTCACTCTCTGTTGAAATAAACGGAGAATAAATTGACATTGAATTGTACAAGCTAAAACTAAGTCATTGTCATTTGTTAAGCTACTTAAAAACCGATTGATTAGACCAATGAGCCAAGCAAATTTAACACTGCAGAGCTCCATGACCAACATCCCAGCCACCAAGCAACAGGTTGGGTTAGGCATCTATGCTAATTCTATTGCTCAAAAGGAACTCGAACAAACAACTGTCCATGAAGGGTGACCACGGCTGATGTGTGATGTGGGTCAATTCTTGTGGGCAAGCTGACAACCTGCCATCACAAAAATCAAATTATAGCTTGCTCTACATCATATCATGTAACATATCCATACACTTTCCTTGAAGAACATTATACTATGGGTCAGAAACTGGGAAAAAAATATGTAGATAGAAAAATGCTCAAAATAGAGAGAATATTATTTTAGCTAAACTTGAAATGTGTCAATATTGCCCTCCATGGATACTATTTTATTGATACTTGTACGCACCTTTTTGAATGGTGTGACACCCCAAGGATTATTGGCATTCCCTGGTTCACCGCTTATAACCAGGCGTCCAGCTGGATCTGATTGAACTCGCACCTGAACACACAAGACACCAACGTAAGGATAAAAAAGGACAAGAGAGAAGATGGCAAACTTTAAGTCGTTGTCATGGATTCCCACATAATGAAATCCATGGTAACTTCATGCACCACATTCTAAAATTCCAAGAAGCCAGATGCCTTTTCAAACTAGCTTTCTACATATTATCTTTAAAGGGAAGAATCTTCCACTCCTTCTACCAACTATTTATATAGAATTTATATGGGACAAAGACAAATTAAAGGTTCTAATGAACGAGAAAATTAAGCATCTGGACAATACTAATCATGGTCATCAACTGGACACAATTTAAGGCAAGTACAGAGACTTTCTAAATTCTAATAGGCAACAATTAAGCAATATCCATCAGAACATTACTGATCATACTAGCAGAAGAGAACTTAAGATGTAGAAACTTCAAGAGCTTCTCTACTTACCTCCTCACGAAGAAGACCAGGTACTAAAGCATAGACCTCGAAACAATCCTTCTACAAGCAACACCAAGCCAAACTTTTAAGATCTAGAAATGCCTGTTGCCATTTCTCAGATAAGTATACAAACAAACTTACAGTTTTTTGTACATTGATCTTAACCCAATCAGCTGGTGGTCCAATATCAACTATGGCAGTGTCCAATCTGGCTCCATATAAAAACAAGATAAAATGGTAAACTAAGTTCAATCAAAGTGGCAAGGCCAACTATTTTCGTTTCACACCCCCCACCCCCCCCACACCAAGAAAAAAAAAAAAAAGTAAAAGAAAAATCATGAAAGCTTAAAAACAAACTCATGAAGTATGAAAAATGGATCTTAACTGTGGTCTTGAAACTTTGCTACGGGCAGCTTTGACAACTTGTTCCTCATAAGAAGGTTTCTTGCGTTTGGGCAGACCTGAATACACAACAGTCAGGCTTAGAAGGCCTTTTCCAGCCATTGGATTCAAAATGCAGTTTAAAGGCTGTACCAAGGCTTTTAAGCTGTTTCTCACGCTTTTGCATGGGAACAGAACTCTTATCCTACAAAAGCCAGATAAAACTTTCAAACTATGAAATCACAAAATAAAAGATTAGACATTTAAAGCACATTAGAAGAAAAGTATGACCTTTTTCTCTTAGATGAAGACAAACACGGATAAATAGCATGTCAGATTTTCAACACACCTTAATTACAGGGTCACTAACTTCACCATTGCCAAGAAGACGCGAGTGCCAACCCTGCATGGCCCGAGTTGCTGCATCCCTCCGTGCTCTTCCCATTCCTGAACCCTAATTACAACCAGTATTATGAAGAATGTTGGAAAGATTAATAACTAAGAAGGATAACTTGCAAACCTGGTGTCACTTTTCATAAGAGATGAAAACACTAAATGAACTCTACAACATATGTACAGATCACTGTAAAAATTACACACCATTGAGATGGATAGTCAAGTTTCTTAAAGTTTAATAATTTAAGATGCAGTTAAATTGGTCACAATCTAATCCATCTCTAACCTATTTTGTTTCAAAAGAAAATCTGAATAACATGTGATGGTTCATGGTACCTGATTATTATCTACATTCACTGGCTGTGAGGGAGAAGCAACAGGTATATCAAGCTCACCACCATTTGCATTATGCCTTTCGTAATCAAGAAGTGCCTAAAGAACACAGAAAATGGTAAGCAGAAGAAGTACAATATGACATACAGCAAGATGGGTAAATCAGAGTCAAGCAGAGATGTGTTAGTAAACACAACAAAAATGTCAGGCGTGTGAGCAAGATTCATAACTCAAATATCACCTTCTCATAGAAACCTCGAAATGTCCATGAAACAGTAGTACATGTCCTACGTACAGAAAACACAAAAGAGGCGAAGAATATAGAAATTAGCATGCAAATATAGAAGATCAAACAATAAAATAAAGCAAATGAACAATCACTGATCCGCAATTTTAACTAAGTAATAGGCTGCATTATTAAAGAAAAGCTTTAGGAGTTTTTAAATTTCATTTGCAAAGCACGTAATGATATTCAAATACTACATACTCTTCCTTACTTTGGGGGTTTGAATGACTCTCCCACTTGCCGCCACAATTTACATGAAGTGACCTATACATAATCAAGGGCCAGATGTAGAATCACATTAGCAACGGTCAAATGTTTGGTTTTAAAAAGTTCAATTTGCATACTATATTGCAAAGGCCAAACCATAAAACAAAAACCAGTGAGGTAATAGAACCTCCCGATTTAACATAAGTTCCTAAATTGTCTTAAAAGAAGAGGATCTGTTAATAGCAAATATTGCAATAGTTTGGGCCTAATCAAAAGAACGGTGCAAAAAAAGCCAAACAATTTTCCCAATCCATTTTAATTTCTCAATAAAAAGTAATACTATAATTTGATCAATGGATGTACCTAAGTTTTAGAAGAAAAATAATGTTATGAAAGAATACATGTTATTGGCAGAGCAAGGGCATTGGGACCAAAGGGAAAAAATAATTTCACTTCCACAGTTCCACTGATAAATTAACAGGGGAATTTCCGGCCCCAGTCATGCTGTGTTCATTAAATTACTGACACCCAAATCAAAATATAAATTCTTATGGAAGTTATACACTGCACAATGCTTATAAATTATGAAACTGTAATCTTTATCAAAGTGAAGAAAAAGAAGGCTTACCTTATCATATCCACCCAGTCTAATAACAGATCTCCACAACCTTATCCCCAAAAAATGCAAATAGATGTTAGCTATATAGAAATTCCCAAAACATATCTTAGATGCAAATACAAATAACAGTGCAAGTACCAATAGGAACCTACTTAAGACAATTCAATCCCTCTCCATAAAATTTAGGAGGTTTAAATTCCATGCTTCTTTCCTTAAAGAAATTCTCCAGCTCCTTCATAAATGCTGATTGCTCTGCTTCTGTTCCTGATTCACTGCCATCAGATGTATTGCCCCAGAGAAATGAGTTTTTTGAATTGGTGTTCCCATTAACCATAGGCATAGGCAAGTTGAGTTTATCAAAGCCACTCTTCAAATCTTCAACCTTCTCCTTTTCAACTTTTATATCAGAAGATACAGCACGAGGTGTAACTAGCTCAGCCTCAGCTTCATCATGTTTTTTAGGTAAGGTGCCAATATCACCAGTAATTGTCCTTTGAGTTAATTCTGAATCAGCTTCTGCTTTGGCATCTGTTGTTAGTTTTTCAGGTGACTTTGATAAACTTTCCATGTTGACAACTTTTGCAGAATCAGCAGTTTCAATCTGATTGGTGGAAGCAGGGGTGTCCTGTTGACCATCAATGTCTGTTTTCAAATCAGAAACTTCAATTGGGATCTTGTCAGTGGGCTTGGGCAAGACTTGTTCATTTTCAACAGCAACAGCACCCAGAGAATCCTGATTTATGATGGAATGCGGTTCCATATTCTTATCAATAGGCATATTGTCATTACTCTCAGTCTCAGGTGCTGGATTCTCATTCCCACTTTCAGACCGAACAAAGTCACCCTCCACCAGCACGTTGCAAGGTGCATCACAATTCTCCACAGTTTCTACATTATTGTGCTGGTCTTCCTTGTTTGAAGCATCAAGAATATCTTGTCCCATATCCTCATCAGCATTTTCCTTGGTATCACTCATACTTGATGCCATAAACCTCAAAACCCAACTCCTACGACCACCTTTTACACACGCAAACACAGGCAAAATCAAAACCCAAAATTATCTTTCTTTTCAAAATTTCCCATACTTCATTAACTACAGAAAACACTAAATCATCTAGGAAACCCTAAAGCTAAGCTTAGGTGAGAAAAAAGAAAAGAATCATCCAAATTCTCCCGAAAACGAGTCCATAAAAGAAAACCCACATGCATGAAAACAAAAAAAAAAAAAAAATCATCTTTTCTCTATCTACAAAAGCATGAACGTTTCCAACCTGAAATTCAACTAAGAAAAGAAGCAAAATTCGTAACCTTTTCCAGAGGAAAAATCCTTTTCTCACAGCAGACAGAATGCGTATACAGAGTAGAAGTGAGACGAAGGAAGAAGGAGAGACTAACCTGCTTCGAATTCTCGAAAGATTGAAACTTGATCTGTGTAGAAATATATCGTCTCCTCTGGTTTTACTCTGTTTTTTTTTCTTTTTTTTGTGTTCAACTAAATAACGAAGGAGAAAACCCACATAAACGACGACACTCCTGATGCCAGTAGCTGCTCGTGCCACGTACGTTTTCATAATAAACTAAACGACATCGTATCTTCTTTTTCTGGACTGCTGCTGATGGCCTTTTAGACTTTGGCCCACCAAGGGCCAAAAGAAGACTTTTCCATTTTTTTCATATAATGTGTGGGTTAATAGTGACAGACTCACCGCCGTCGATTATAACCGTTGGGGAAAGGCTGCGTCCCGCGACGCCAAACCGCCGTCACTGCGCACCCTTTCTGTGAAGAATTCCCACCATGCACCTGGATTATAGCCGTCGGAAAAATACCGCACCACCACCCCAGCACGCTATGCTAGCTGTTGGATTATAGCCGTTTAAGAGACACTGACTTATCTCTATTATATCTTAGTCGTTCACAGTTAGCGTCCCAAAGCCTTTCAAACCCCAGTCCAGCAATAAAGCCATGGCGGTAGAGAAAATCCCATATCGGAGGAAAGAGAAGAGGGTTGAGAGAACCTGGGTTTCTTACAAGAAAGGTTATGAGATTGAAGAAGAGGGACTGTCTATACAAGAAATCGTTTCAGGGAGACTTGCTTGGAATCCAAAGCTAATATATAGTATGTGTGACTCTTGGATTGATAACTTCGTTACCGGTCTCAAAACCCTGATTTGAATCACAGAATTAGTGTAGGGTTTGTTGAATTACTACAACTTTGATACAAATTACGAGAGCTTCTAGAGGAATTCTAATATGTGGTATTGGGTTCTCCTAATTAACGCAGCCCTTATGTAAACTCTAGAACTTTCCTCTCCGATGTAAGAACAAATGGGAGAAGAGAAGGAAGCCACGTTGAGTTCACTCAGCGAAGGACTCGCTCCCCGTGACCAGGACGATGTCCCCAAATCTCCTCCTCACTCACCCAATTCCTTCACTTGCAAGGTATTTCTGAGATTCCCCCCTTACTTTTTTGTTCTTATTTCCACTAAAAGAGGAAAACAAAAACACTCAGAGTGAGTTCTTTGTTTGGCGTTTAACTGTTACTCATCTAGTATAATTATTGATAAAGCGATATCAAATGCAAAATTAGGAGGCATGCAGATTGCTCCTGAAGAAAGTTGAGCTTTCATCAGGTTGCTGCTTGGCTGATATATATCCAACCATTGAAATGCTGCAGGGATGAGTCGAATGAAGCAAAAACTTGAAAAGATACTTTGGAAGATTTTTGGAAGCTCCAAGGCAGCCTTGATGAGCACAGAGAAACAATGGTGTTGGGAAAAAATTGGCAGCATGTGGGAGGATTTGGGATAATTAGACTGGAAAGGAGACAGTTCACAATTCACAAACTCGCAAGGCACCAAAAATGTTACACAAGGATGTATAAATATCCTTCTATGATTATCTGTTTTAGCATGAATGTTTTTGTTAGACTACTTCAATTCACATTAATTTCTGACCAAAAAAGGGACTACTTTAACTCACTCATTTGTTAGAATGCCGAAGCAAGTAGTAGTGAAGCCACTCAAAGGCCTAGAAAGCAGGACACATTCCAGGATGTCACGCCAAACACAACCATAACTGCTGCATCTAGTAGTGGAAATGAGAAGAAGGCAAGTGGTAAAAGGCTCAGAAAGGACACATCTCAGGATGCCATGCCAAGCTCAATAACAACTGATGCATCTAGCGGAGAAAATGGGAAGAAAGCAGTTGTCCAAAGAGAAGCAAATCTATTTCATATGCTTATTCATTGAAATAAGGCTTTTGAACCTCAGGGAATTTTGCTCATTCATGTTCCTGCTTTAGTGAACATGAAAAGTTTAACAATAGGCACGGTTCAGTTTTTGCATAATGCGTTTGATCATGATAATTAGCATGCTGAAGTTGTTCTTTATTTAAAGTTTTTTTTTTTTGTATTTAATGAAAATGTCATGGTAAAGTTTATTAGATGGTGAGGTGGACTCCACAAATCTCATGTTACATGAGCATCCCATGCCAGCATTTTTAAAAAAATATATTTTATGGAAATTAACCGTCAATTCAAAAGTAGAATCTTTTTGTTTTCTGTTGTTTAGGTACAAAAGTACTTCTACTTTCAAAGTTGGGAAATGAAAAATGTACGTAGCCGGTTAACCCCACTAAAGAATTTAGTAGAATTACCGTCCCATACCATATTCAATTTCCAAACAAATTTTATACAAAATTTTAATTATTTATTTTTTTTATTATAAATAGTTAAACTTATCAACAATTTATATTTTTCTTAAAACTAATTGTCTTTTTATTTTAAAAAATTATGAAAAATTTTAATTATTTATAATGAAAACTGACAGCGACGCTAATGGTTATTAGTTAGAGAACATATCCTATTCATTAAAGGTATGCTTTATCTCCACTGATGGGATGCTGCCCTAAAGAAGAAAACTCAGTTGGTGGCTGCTAATACCCATTAGACATGATACTGTCTTCTGGCCATAGAAAGGCGTGGAATATGCTGACTTTGCGTTAACCTGTCAAGCACCATGATGACAAGTCTGCATCAATGGACAATGAATTGAAAGAAAAATGAATTTCAGCAAAAACCCACAAGCAATAATTGCATTAGCTACAAAACTAATCAATTATATTCCATCCCTTCTCCAACAAGTGTATGACTTCAATTATAGAGATGGAAAATCTCCAGTTGCTGAATATATATCTGCTGCATCAACTCGGTATTCGTTGAGATCATAGAAGGTATCTTCACTGACCTCACTCAAATATAATATTACAGACTACGGTGAGTTGGTATCAGAATATGTCCATGTTTTTAACCTTTTTTTCATCCATGCATATAACTAACAAAGCTTACTTTATTGATTTGGTGATGCCCATATCTTACTACTTATTCTAAAGATGTAGCTGTCTCTATTGCTTATTGTTCTGATTCCTACCATATTAAGTAATTTTAGCCTACAAACTAAAAGCTCGCTGTTGTCTTGCTCTGAAATGTTCATATATTTTACGTGATTAATATCACAACCAAGGATAGTGACCAGCTGTGTATTAGGCTTTATATGAGTTGCTTTTCCTAGGAAGGTTGAATCTGAGCAGTATATCCATTCTTTCATTATGAACATGCAATTACTTTGATAGGTATAGATCAAACTTAGAAAATTAAGTGGATCAAACTTGTTGAGTTCTGCTTCACAAAATTTTTCCTGTAGGATATTGCATAGGAATCTTCATCTTTGCAATGGGATTTTCGGATTTGTTCATCGTGGCACTGATGCCAGTTCTAGAAGTACTTCTGGTCACTGCTTTGGGCTTGTTCCTTGCCTTAGATCGTGTTGATCTCTTAGGACCAGAGTCAAGGCACCGCTTGAATAATGTAAGTAAATACATCAGATCACTATGTGATCCTTGGGTGTTCACAAGGAGATGATTCATTGCTAATTCTGGTTACTGATTTAATTTAACTTCTTTTGTCTTTGCCTCCATGGACAGATTGTGTTTTACGTGTTTGGCCCTGCAATTGTGTTTAGCAATCTGGCAGAAACTATCACATTCCAGAAATTGGTTAGCTTGTCAGTCACTTTCCTATGCTGATATCAGTAATTGCTTTAAACTGCTGAAGATGTCTTGCTAACTCTTGTCTTGTGGGTGGTGTTTCTTCCTTGAGGTGGTTCATGCCTGTCAATATTCTTCTCACATTCATAATTGGCTCAGCACTTGCTTGGCTTCTTATCAAAATCACCAAAACTCCGCTGCATCTTCAAGGCCTTGTCATTGGTTGCTGCTCTGCTGGTGCATACATTTCTTATCATTTTCTGTCTCTCTTTTTTTTTTTTGGGGGCCAATTACCATTTTCTCTTTATTCATTCATTTTCATCATTTCTTTCATGTGTCCTATTTGAAGTAACATCTTATATACTTCTTGTCATCTCCTTCTGTTTATGTAACAGGGAATTTGGGAAACTTGCTGCTTATTATTATTCCAGCAGTCTGTAAGGAGTCAAATAGTCCATTTGGAGATTCATCTTATTGCTCTGTTGATGGAGAGGCATATGCTTCACTATCTATGGCTGTAAGATCTATGCATGTTTGACGATATACGTCTGACACAATCCTTGCTTCTCAACTATGAACCTTCTTTAGTATTACTTTTCCTCAAGGGATAAAATCTTATGTTCATTTCATTTGTTGCATTCTGATGTTACAGGTAGGAGTAATTTATATATGGTCATATGTGTACAACATCATGCGAGTTTTTGCAGTTAAAATAACTGATAAGCATGTGGATGATTCCACAGTCAGCATAAACATATCTGTAGAGGACACAGAAACATCTTCAAAGAGTTGCAAAGAACCTCTGCTACCTTCTGGAGACAATTGTCATCCTGACCATTTTGAAAAGCCAGGAACCAGCTCTGGGGTCAAAACAAAGGTAAAGGGTTAATGCTAACTTTACTTCATTCTTGAGTATTTTTTTGGGTTGAGGTCATTCCAAAGGGAAGACATTTTCCACTTCAATAAGGAAATACATAAATGTAGTCTTTAGCCAGCAAGCTCTTCAAAGATAATTAAAGAAAGTAAGGAAGGCTCCCCTCAATTCAGAATCTTATGAAGGTGTTTTTCTCAGAAAATCCCAATATGGACCATTCAGCGCATCAAGAAGATTGCCACGGATCTGAATCTGAAGATGATATTTGCTCCAGCAACAATTGCATCAGTATGCTAAAATATTACTATCACATCTGCTGCATTTATTTATATACATGAATTTTAGTGCCTATAATGCTTCCTTTTGCTTCAGATTGTCGGGTTTGTAATTGGTACTGTCTCTCCAATCAGAAAGCTAATGATAGGTGACGGTGCTCCTCTTCGCTGCTTAGGAAGTTCTGTGTCCTTGCTGGGGTATGTTATAAGCTACCACTGCAATGATTTGGCTTTTGGTACTTGATGCCTCATTCAAATCACAATATATCATGCTAAATTTTCATGCTCTTTGGTTCTGGAAAATAAACCTGCAACAACAATGTATACAGTGTTAAACCTTGGGATGAAAATAAAACTTGTTCACTGTCCATGATCTTGCTTTTTCTATAAGAGATTCAAGTTTTCCAGGGCAGACGATACATTAAAAGTGCAGTTTGCCTCATGAATTTATTTAAATATCCTTAATGAAATAGTATAAGAAATAATTTTATTAGGGGTACTTAAGTAAATTCTTAGGACAGACTGCACTTTTAATGTACAGTCCACCCTATAAAACACTTTTTTTGTTTCTATAAACACTAACAGTAGTAGCTTGTTTTGATGTCTGGAATGTAGGGAGGCATTGATTCCATGTATGACACTCATAGTGGGTGCAAACCTTCTTCAAGGTAGCTTTCTTCTAGTTATTCCTTCTTGAATTCGCAAAACAGGTAGATATTACTTAAAATGTCTGACTTGATTAGTTACATTTCAGGTCTAAAGAGATCAGGGGTAGGATTTGTACTCATAATAGGAATCATAGTGGTACGTTACATACTCTTGCCTCTGCTAGGCATTGGTGTTGTTAAAGCTGCATCCCATTTTGGTCTGATTGGATCAGATTCATTGTATAAGTTCGTTCTTATGCTTCAGTATGCTCTTCCACCTGCAATGGCAGTAGGTATGACATATCTTAGTCCTTGCATGTAACAAGATAAATCAGCACTTTCTCAATTGTTCCATGACCCCTGCAAAATTCAAGTTCTTAGATATTTATGGTTCTAAAATGAACTCAACAGGCACAATTTCGCAACTCTTCAATGCCGGCCAGAGTGAATGTTCTGTCCTCATGCTATGGACTTATGCTGTGGCCTCATTCTTCCTCACATTTTGGTCCACTATTTACATGTGGCTCCTGACTTGATTCTTTCTTCCAATCTTTGAAGGCCAAGGAGTTATACAGAACTTTATAGATGGGGTTGAAGTATTCTTATTTATTTTTCATTTACCATGGGAGCTACCTGCTAAAAATTTTAAAGCAGAAGCATGCACATGAATTTTTAGAATAATTCTAAGGTTCTGTATATTTTCTTGCCCCACAAACAAATGTATGATGGTTGCTCTTGAAGTTAAGTAGAGGGTGTCATGCTGTTGGAATTGGATCATGTGACAACATAGTGCAAATGGTGTAGATTTGCCCGATACTAGTAGTTGGGGTGGTTTGTAAGTATTTGTGAGATTAATCGAGCTAAATATTGAAATACCCACATCCTTAAAAATAAAGTAAAACTATATGAGGTTTGGTTTTTCCTTTTAGAAAATAATAAAGACAAAGAAGATGAAGAGATGCAGTTTCTTCGGTTCTGTAACTACTTTTTCAAAAATCCTAGAAAAGTACAGGAAGGTGCTGGTGGGAGCGGGGGAGGAACAAACTCCGGACATGTGAGGAACAGAGGAAGGTTACAGGAAGGAGGGTTTTGGATTCTGAAATGGGAAGGAGCCAAGGAGCTACATTTAAAGACAAAAGATCTTTTTGGAGGAACAGCGTTAAGATTCAGTGGTGGTAGGGCCACAGTCACACGGTGGGGGGCCAGAGCTGAGGCGGTGGCTTCCGGTCCGCCGTAACCTCTTCTGTCTTACGGACGTTAAATCATAATACCATTTTTACTCATTCTCCGCTTCCTCTCTTGTCTCTTCTGCTCTCGCTTCTCTGCTCCTTTCACCGGGGACTAGAACAACATATCACATCATCTGATTATATATGATTTTGCATTGCATTTTGGCAAACGGGTTTGGTTTCAACAGAGTAGGAATCCAAAGCAAAGCTTAAAAAAAAATATATAGTCTTTAGCTCCTACTCTGTTTTTTAAGTCCTAAAGGTTCAATTCCTCCTACATCTGTTGCTTCCTGGCTCTGCAATGAGGCTTGTAGACCTGTTTGTTGTTGCTTCTATGCCAGTTTTGAAAGTGCTTCTGTTAACTGCACTAGGCTCCTTCCTCGCCATGGATAGTGTAGATGTTCTAGGGGAGAATGCAAGGAAGCAACTGAATGCTGTAAGTCGCACTATTCCTCTAGGACAGAATCTAATAGACCAAAAGTTTGAAGAACAATCTATTAATCTTCAGGAAACCGAGAACAAAAAGAAAATTTAACAATAACACTTCTGTGTAAACAGGTTGTATTTTTTGTATTCAATCCAGCAGTGGTTGGTAGTAACCTCTCCAAGACAGTTAACTTCGAAAGCTTTGTTTCGGTGTAAGTTTTGTTCTTACTGCTCAGTCATGTTTATAGAGTTGTTATGAGATTTATTGCTTTTGGTCCGAGTCCATTTTTCTCTTTCAAATACATTACTAACTCTGAATTACATGTAGGTGGTTCATGCCACTCAATATCCTGAACACATTCATTGTTGGCTCAGCATTAGGATGGGTGCTCATGCATATTACAGGAGTTCCTCAGCATCTGAGGGGCCTTATATTGGGTTGCTGTGCAGCAGGTATATGCTTGCCTTTCAAAACCCTGTTGTGCTTATGTACTTCCATGTTATATTAATCTGTCCGATTTTCGAATAAGACCAGAGGAGTTTCTATGTTTTTGGTTTGTTTAAACAGGAAATATGGGACACTTGCCCTTGATCATCATTCCTGCGATCTGTAAAGAGAAAGGCAGTCCATTCGGTGATCCAGGCATTTGCAATAGCTATGGGATGGCGTATGCTTCACTCTCTATGGCGGTATGATTGTTATTTAGTTAAACTTATCGCTTCTTCCAATATATGTGTATAAATTTTCGTAGGGTAAATGGCTAAATCCAGCAGATTTAGGTAAGGACCTCAATTGCTGTTTTTGCTTCAAGACTGCAACAATCTAATTTCTTTTTAACATTGGATCTTGTAATCCCAGCTAGCTACCACCTTTCTTGGGTTGAATTGGGTCTTATCAATTTACTTCAAAACTTGTTTCTTTCTCTTTAAAACTTGAATCAAATGTCCAATTTATAAACTATTGTGCAAAATAAACAAATAGTAATTACAATCCTGAAAATAAAGTGCAGAAAAATAAAAAAGAAAGGAAAGAGAATATCAAACCGTGATTTATAATAGTTGCTCCAACTCAAAGTACGTTCACTTTTCAAACCTCTTTGCTCAAGAGATCAATCCATTAGGATTCTCTTGCTTACAGGTGCAAGATTAAACCGGAACAAACTCTTGCTTGTGAGTACGAGATTAAATCCTCACACTCTTGCTTCAAGGTGCAAGATTAAACTCTTACAAGTGAATCTCAATAACTTACTCAACCCTTTCAAAGATTATCTCAATCCAAATAAAAATACAATACCCTTGTAAGCAAAGACAATTAGCCTAAAAAGTTCAAAAGAAAAAGAAGAAGAAGATTCAGAACAGTTTCAATTTCAAACACTGTTTTTCTATCTTTTTCTAGAGAAGCCCGTTCAAGAGTACTGTCAGATCTGATTTTAAAACCCTTTTAATAGTTGATTGGGAGCTCTTGCAATTAAAGCTTATTTTGCCCTTCAAAACCACCTCACAATTGCTCCAGTCAAATTTCACCCTTTTTCTACTTCTTATGACAAGACTCTAATTTTTTGGAGTGTGTTTAGTCATTTGAAACCCACTAAGGCCCATTAAGACAAAACAGATAATTGAATAATCAAAAGTGTACCTTTCAAAATTTTTACTTCAAAATTAAAAATATTGGTTCAAACTATTTTTGAAAAGACTAAACTATGGGATTCATTTGAATCCAAAACTTTGAACAAGGAGGATATAATTTAATTCTATTCGTGGGAAAAAAATTAGAATCCTTGAATTAACTTTTCTGCACACTTAGCACAAAAATATGTTAAACTCTTTAAATTACGGTTTTAAATTATCATCAAAATACAAAGAGAACCTAACATTGTTTTCTTTTCGTGATGCTTCAGATAGGAGCCATTTTTTTGTGGTCTTATGTATACAACATTGTTCGAGTTTACTCTGGTAAGGTCATTGAAGAAGCACGTATTGAAGATGACTCCAAAAGCAATGAAAAGATTACTGAGTATACACCAAAGTCACCAGAATGGAGTTACTCAGAACCTCTGCTTCTTTCCAAGGATTGCTCCATCTCTCTAGAATGTACTCCTGAATTGACATCTTCAGACACCAAGTCAGAGGGAGTTGTGAAGGTTCTTCCTTTCTCAAACTTTGCTAGAAACGTGCTATACATTACTTTGATGAATATTACCTGGAGATCTTCCGCAATGTTACAGGAAAGATGGAATTCCCTTTTGTCCATCTGTTAGTAATTTGATTGTTCTTGAGTGTTTATGGCAGGTACGACGCTTAGATAGGATCTGGCAATTTTTAAGGCTGATATCAAGCAAACTCAATCTCAAGGCTTTATTTGCCCCATCAATTGTAGGAGCTGTAAGTATCCTCCTCCATGTGCTCTTTATTCCAACATGTCTTCCTTTTCCATTTGCTAACAAGATGTACATATATCTGCTAGATTATAGGATTCACCGTCGGTATAGTCCCCAAATTCCGAAATCTAGTGATCGGAAGCAATGCTCCTCTCCGTGTGGTTCAAGATTCTGCTTCTCTGCTGGGGTATGCATCATACACAACTTTTGGCCTCAAATTTATATAATGCCATACACAAGAAGGCTTCATGTATGTAGTCAATCATATTTGCAGGGATGCAGCTATACCAATAGTCACCCTGATAGTGGGAGGAAACCTTATTAGAGGTAATTTCCAGGCTATCCCTTTTATTTATGCATGTACTAGTCTTTGCTCTTCTATGATACTGGATGATGCACATAGGTTTGAGAGGATCAGGAATTCGCCCATCACTAGTACTCGGAGTTATAGCTGTACGGTATGTTCTGCTCCCTCTTTTAGGCATTGTCATTGTTAAAGGTGCAATCCGTTTTGGTCTAGTGAACTCAGATCCATTATACCAATTCATTCTTCTGCTACAATATACGCTTCCTCCGGCCATGAACATAGGTATGTATGTTCTTTGTTCTACAATCCGGTAATGAACATAGCTATATATATATACCAATTGTAATGAGCATTTTCTCATGATGCATGCTGCTTCTTGTGCAGGCACAATTACCCAATTATTCAGAGCTGGAGAGAGCGAGTGCTCAGTTATAATGCTATGGACATATGCCTTGGCATCAATTTCGATCACTCTATGGTCAACCTTCTTCATGTGGTTGGTAGCCTGAAGTGACGAACTTACCCAAAATAAGAGTTAAAGAAAGGACTGGATTCTTTGACAGAAGTTTATGTTTGGTTTATCGACATTTCACTATTGTTACATTAGAATAACAAAAAGTTATTACTACACTGTAAGGCTTAAACTATTAAATGATGATATATTCCTTGATAATTGAGGGCATGACTTTAGCTATTAGTTGATAATATATCCTTTAATATTGAGGATTTTTTTCTTTAATATGTTTTATAAGAAACTTCAAAAAAAAAAAAAAAGGAATAGTTGAATTATTATTATTTTTTTCTTAAATTTAAACTATCTTTTATTGAATGAGAAAAAATTGTTCAAAAGAAGATTTTTTTTTTCTTATATTAAGGGTGTATTTGGAATTACAGTTGAGAGTTATTTTTGTAGTTGTATATTTAGTTTAGATAAATATATATTTGATAATTTTTTTTTCAAATTACTTTTTCTAAAAATTGTAAAAAGTCAGAGTAAGTCTACAATAATTTTATATATAAAGTTAAAAATCTCGTTTTGAAGTTTTTTAACTGGGGTTTTTTATAGAAAACATCTAATATTTTAATACAATTA
>BPVZ01000086.1:264218-276493 GCA_020521535.1 Rubroshorea leprosula
ATATAAAGAGTAAAAAAAGAATTTGGATTTTTCTTACCAAAAAGGGTCATGTTAGGTTCGGTTTCTGCGTGAGGCATTCATTAGCAGACAAACCGTGCAAGAAGTTATTAAAATCCACGTCGAATTGTCGAATAAAAACAGAACATGCTGACAGCCTGACACCAATTCAATGCATATGTACTAATTCCAAAAAAAAAAAAAATTGCGATGCATTTGTAACTTGTAACCCACAATGTGAATGAGGTTATCGTCACCAAATTATTATTTTTTTGGTTAAGTTGATTAATTTAATTGTAATTTTAGAAAAATAATTTAAGAATAATTTTTTGTTATTTTTTTAAAATATAATTTTATATATTAATTATTTTTATTTATTTAAAATTTATAGCATTAAATATGTTTATTAATTTAATAATATATAAATAGTATATTAAAAAATTATTAAAAAATTATCTTTATATTATTGTTTTTGTAACTCTTGAAAATAATTAATTTTTATATTTAAAAATATTTATGTATAAATTAATTTTAATTTATTAATTAATTAATATTAATTTTTATTAATTATTAACTATTTTTAATAATTAAATTAAAATTAAAATTTAATAATTTCTAATACACTTAACAAATTTAATAATAACATAACCATAGCCCACAATGGTTGCGTATTAAAAGCCCCTTTATGACAAAAACGTCACCTATCAAGTTATGCATTCAGCAGATCGTTTGGACGATACAATCTCGATTTAACGAAGCTCAAAAGCATTTTTGTATTTTTTTAAAATAGGCAATGGAAATGAAGCTCAAAAGCTTGATTTCCTCTTTTACAGAGACTACTTTGAAAAATAAAATATAGTGGGTTAAAAAATAGGAAAAGTTGCCTCTATTTTGTAATTTAAAATAATAAATTAATAAATAAAATCACATTAATATGGATTGAATAAAACAGTAACAATATATACAAATAACTCATACTGTACAACTTTGATCTTTTAGTCAAGCTAATCGTGGCTCATTTCATCCTACCTAACTCAAGACACTGTTAGACGTGCTTACCAAAATTATGGCAGTCAAACACCCTTTCTGATTTAATGCTGTCACCCCATCCAACAATTTGCATGACCTACCAGTGCTTTCAGGCAGAGAATTTCTGGTCTCAGTTTTCATGACATGAACTCTACATTGAGTATCGAGTCTATCGACTGTCTGTCTTGTCTTTCGTTGGCCGCTCTTCTTTAATCTCTTCAAGATCTTCATCGTCGCCCTTCTTACCAGCTTGCTCCTTCCAGTATGCGACCAGCTTTTTCAACCGAACTACCTCTTTTGAGGAAACGTTTTTGCTAGGATCATTCACTATTGACCGGACCCTTGATGCATATCTGAATTAGATAATGAAGTTAGAAAAACATCATTATCAAAACAAAAATGCATCTACTTGGTAAAAAGCAATAGCAAGTAAGAATACACTAGCTGCACTTGTTATAGAAATCTCGACATCTCAACACAATTTTTTCATGCAGCTCAATTAAACCAACTAAGATAACAGCAGATCAAAAAAAAAAAACAACTAAGATAACAAGCTTTTGTTCCAGTCTAAATTTGAGGAATTTATAGATCAAGCTCTGCGAAGGGAAATAGATTCTTTCTGGCCACAAGATTCAGGTACTTTGTACCATAAAATAATTATAATCAGAAAAAAGACGATGAAGAGAGAAAGCATACGTGAGAGAATTGCATGTCTCATCCAAATTTGATTCAGCTGGGGATACGTTCACAAACATAAGAGTTTTGGCATTTCCACCGAGTGAATCGCTCATTAGCATCGTTAACTTGTGATTCCTGTAAGGAATGTGTTGATTGCCAGAAGATAAAGCACTTATGACATCTCCGAGAGCTGAAAGTGACTTGTTGATGCTTTGAGCTTCTTTAAGTTGATCACCAGTGGAACCTGATTTCTTTATTCTTTCTGAACCAGCAAGGTCCACAAAACTTAACTGCATATTAGATCTTAAGATGGTTACAACTGAACAATAATGAAATGAAACATTTTCCCACCAAATATTTTAAACCTCCTCAAGCTACTCAGTTCTCCTTATTGACATTAAAATATGCAAGGATGTGCAAACTTTTCTACATTATGTTTCCTATATCCATAGAACAGAAGACATGTTATAAGATTCAAGAGAGATATGACTTACCTTTCCCCTTGCGACAGATTGTGTCTGTAGGTTGGTACTCTCGATAACAACAGAAACTATTAGATGAGATCTTGAACTTTGTTCATTCATTTGAGTTCCAGAAGTATGTCGTTGTTCAGATCCTCTTTGAATAATGTTTTTTAGCTCCTCATATTTAGAAATGGGAATAACTGTGACATTTTCAACTGTTACCATGCCCTGAATGTCACGTGTAAGTAAAATAGATTGTTTCAAAATCCAAATGAAAATCATACACTAACCACACAACTGCAATCAAATTAAAAGGAACACTCAATACAAAATTTACAACAAAAAAAGGCCTTGAAACATCTAATCTTTTAAGAAGAAATGGTCAAGCAGTTCTAAGCCAAGTCCACCCATTTATAAAATATTACCTTTGAATCTTTCTTTATATCTAGTTTAAGACGCTTTGCATTCTTTGGTAATAAAAGGTCCATAATTGTGTCCTGATATATCTCCACCATATATGCCTGCACAATTTCTATGATTAATATCAAAATGTTTTGAATAATAGAATGTAAATCTTGTACTTGACTGTAAACTAGAATATATCAAGGATTGTGTATGGCTGGATGAATTAAAGATCAATAAATAAGTTTAAAAAAAAAAAATTCATTGTAGAGCAGCGAAGATACCTTCAGTGAAAATGAGAATTTGTTGCTATCTCGCTTTAAAATTTTGAAGAGCTCTGCAGTAGCTCGAGGTGTCAATCCAGGATTACCATCCGATCCATATATTGTAAAAGTTTTTCCAGAGCCAGTTTGACCATAAGCAAATATACAGACATTATACCCATCAACAGCAGATTGAACCAAGTACTGCATTACAAAAACAAAAGGTAAAGTAACATATAAAGGGGGATAAAGTACTTGAAACAGATATTGAGTGTTCTACCCTCTATAACAAGCCAAAACTCAATAAATTATTTCAATTCCTACTAACTTACCTTTGTATCCTCAAAAACATCTTCTTGAGTGGCATTGACATCAAATACACGATCATATACATATTGTTTAGCTTTATCATCCTTCCATGGATGTTCAACTGTGAACTCATCCAAGCTTGACAGTGACTGTCTTTGCTTTTCAGCTTCCTCTTTCTCAATTAAAGGTCTCAAACGACAGAAAACTCTGATCTTGCCTTTCATATCTATTAAGCATACAAAGGATAAATGTGCAAGATTCACCCACAAGAAAAAAAAAAAAAAAACTTCAAGTTAAAAAGTAGACAGAATAGTCATAATGAGCATCAAACATTTAAAATATATGCTAAAAAATTTTCTTAGCCCTAGCAACCTTCTATAGTATTGAAATAGCGCTTTCTTAAAACTTGTTCTTCCTTGTAAAGTGCTTCCAACTCAGCAAGTTGAGTCCCTTGCATCTTCAAGATAGCAGCAGTTTGCTCATTCTTTCTGTCAATATCCTGAGAAAACAAGTAAATTAACATGTAAAAACGGTTTTTCTTTTCTTTTCTTTTTTTTTTTTTTGCCCGAAATGTAAAAATGGTTTCAATAATGAATTTTATAAAAAGGGATAATGAAATGTTAAATTGTATCATCCAACATGTAGAAATTATTAAATATTTCCTTGACATAAAAGTAGATACTCTCACAAATTGTTTTAAAACAGTGGGAAACTGTCACCTCTTTCATTTCTCTCAGTTCCTCCAATTCCTTTAAATTAGTTTGCAATTCAGCCAATTCTGCATTTTTAACTGCAAGACTTGATTCTGCATCAGCCAAATCTTTTTTAACAGCTTCGAACTTTGTTTCAAGTTCAGAAACTTGAAGCTTTAAGGCTCTGCGTTCCGGCTCAAAGCGCCTCTCAAGAATTTCTACCTACATTTTTAACATCACTAGATCAGTTCTTTACCATCTACAACCCACCATACACACAAAATCATATGACGCACTTGGCAGGACTACCTCATTAGTTTTCTTCTTTTCCAGTGTAGAAATCCTCTCTTCCAATATAACCTTTTCATTTATTAATCTTTTTGCCTTTTCTTCTGCTGCACGCAACTCTCCAGTTCGGAGCTTTAACTCTTCCTGGACCTTTTTTAATGCCTGCATTACATAAGCCATGATCAAAGAAAATTCACAGGAAATTAAGAAAAATATATTATCTTGGATGCGAGACTGAAGTAGTTAGTATAAGAAGAAATGAACAATGGCAATTCACTTTCACAAATTTCTACCTGATTACTTGTTCCAACTAGATCCATGGCATTGTTCCCTGATGCCAGATTGCTTAAACTAGCCAACCTAGCTTCCATGTTTCTCTTCTCCCTTATTGCAGCCTAAGGTATTTAAAATAAATATCTGCCAAAATAAATGCAAAATCATGGATGAACACAATGCAAAAAGATTAGCAATACTAACTTGAAGAGCAATATCATTTTCTCCACACAGTGATTTGAATCTATCACAATCACTGGTAACTTGTGCTAAGTTTTCTTTTTCCAGTCTCAATGAATCTTTCAAGCTCTCCAATTCTTCTTGTGTTTGCACCTCTTGCTTTTGCTTATCATTCAATTCTCCCAATAACTAAATTCAAGTACACAATTCATTAGTCTAACTTCAAAAAAGAGGCACCTAGATTTATACATGACTAATTAAATGACTTACTTGATTAATTTTCTTCTGGGATTCTTCAACAGCTTTAGATAAATCCTGCAAACGTTTCTCATACACTTCTATGCTAGGAGGCTTAAAACTGTTAGAAAGATCTCCATTCACTGAGCCATTAGCAGCAGATCGAGCTTTTGAGTATCGACGCAACATGACATCATTTATATGTGTTTGAAGAGCAACACAAATTTCTTCTCCCTGCATAAAATTTTTAAAAATTTAAATAAACAAACAAAAATAAAATGTTTATAAGGCATTAAAATTCCAAATGGAGGAATTAAAAAAAAATGATAAAGGAACAACAGAATTGTTTGAATGTAAATTGTAATAACTGTATTAGTTAGCAGTCTCTAAGGCACTTTTGTGATTTTTTGGCTTTACCTTCCAATTAATTTCTGGGAGTGACATACATTTATCCTTAATGCCCACACAGAACCCCCAAATCCACCATTTTTAAAAGGAAAGAATAACACAGGAAAAGATAGACCACCTGTTTAGTTTCAAACTGAAATATGTGAAGAACACCTGCCACTCGCATCTTGAAAAAGACAGCAGCATTGCTACTACCAAACTGCATTATATCTCTTAATTCAGCAGAATGCAAGTATTCCTTTGGAACTGGCCGAAAAAAGTGAACCTAGAATAAAGGACAAATAAATTACTGTCGAAGGACTAAAATGTATACTGTGCATGGGCAACAATAATCATTACAAATTATGTCAATGCAGATAATTTGTAAAACTAACCCCTCGCTTATTGATACCCAAAATGATTTTTCCAGGCAAAAGTCCAATCGGATCATCAATTTTGCGAACACTAAAGAAAACCGAATTCCCATATGGAAGCATCCTCAGTATCCGTAGAAATTGCTGTCTTGCATCATCTTTCGTCAAATGTTCCTATGTGACATTGGAACCATGACAAGTTTTATATCTGAACAGCTTAATTTAAGGAAATTAAAATAATCAGTCAAGAATAAATATGAAGAAATCCTTTTTACCATTAACCGGTAACGAGAGAGAATATCTAGCTCCCATTCTCGCTTTGCTCGGGTAATTGCAATTTGTCTTGGAAGGAATTTTTCTAGTAGTGAATTCCAATCACTGTAGAACATTAACATTGTCAAGTAAAATCCTTTAAGGTTATAAATAAAGTCCCTTGCTGAAAAATGATTCCATTGGGCTTAATAAGCCAAGCAGATGAAAAGAAACTGCTACTGAAAAATAAATCAGAAATTGGTAATTCAATGAAGATTGTGAATGATACTAACGTGCACAATTCAGGGGAAACAACGAATCCAATCTCAACCAAGATCTGCAATGCAGATAGCTGTGCAGCATCATCCCTTACAACTGGATAATTGCCCAACATATAGTCATGTTGCAACTGCATAAAACATAAAAAATTTTAGAAGTTAATTATGGGGTAGTTTTTACATATGTTAAGACTACTCTACACAAATTTTAAAAGAAGAACATACTTGAACATAAGAAAGCTGCACAAACATTGGATCTGTTACAGCATCATCTGACTCCCGAAATAACTTCTTTTTTAATACAAGTTTGCAGTGTAAAATTTCTCCTTTACTTCGGTCCTTGGCTGCCTTAAACTCTGTTAGCAGATCCCCTATATATTTATTGTCTTCTAACCCAATGTACTCCTCTAGATGACAAGAAAAGGCAAATTAGATAATCATTTCAATAAATCCTTATCCAGGAAGTAATCAAGAAGTTAGTAGAATAAGTACCACTCCCAGGATCGGGTGACTTAGAACCAGTCACAACTTTACGACATTCAAACAGGCTAAAGCTAGCATATGCTGACAGTTTGATTATACCTGCAAGCTCCTGAAACAATGCAATTCAAAAACATATAGAAAAACCAAAGAACAAAATGTGTGGCAGAAAACATAGCATGTCAAGTGTTCTGCATCGAAGCTGTATGCTGATTCAGTATGCTGGTTGAGGGCAAAGCACAGATAGTGTTCTTAAGTAATTTCTAATCCACATATACCATTTTGGCCTACATTTGGTTAGAAAAGAAAAATTAAATAGAATGTTATAAAACAGAATCCTCTGGTTGATGGCACAATGAAAAACAAAAAATTGAATTGATTTTTCAACAGGTTTATAAGAATCTAAATTACAGAACAAAACCTATAAGAAGGAACTTTACAAACATATTTCATAATTGCAATATAGGAATAGATCAGTCAAATCAGCTTATCCCAACTACAGCAGATGCACTAGTAGAATGATTTAATCACTGCACCTTCTATAACTGCAAGAATATTTTGTGCAGTCTGCACCAAATAATGTTCCATTTTATTTATTTATTTATTTGAAAATAGAGCCTGGACCATACAAAACACAAACAGCAGCACTTAACAGAAAACAATCATTTCATATAGAAATTGTGATAAAAACAATATAAAAAATCCTCTCTTTTTTTTATCAGCATAAAACCTTGTATGGAATTCTGTTATGTTTCCTTCAATAATCAGAAGAGATTTCTTCACCTTTTCACTTACTTGCTTAAGGAACCATTGAAGAAAATTTATTTGTGTCAGAGGGAACTATTTGGGCTTGTAGCTATGATGCATGTCTTTTTTGCCTTCTGCTCCCAAGCAGGAAGGCTCACAAGTTTAACAAATAAATGTGATAGAAGTATTTTTTTAATTTGATTTTCATATTTGCAAAGTCACAAGTATCATAAAAGAATGCATGAAATCAGATGTAAGTCTACAGAAAACGAACAGTACCTCAACAGCATCTGATACTGTAGTTGCCATGTCATAAGTTATTTCTTCAAAAGTTTCATCCAAGAAAAAAACTATTGTTGTTAGCTTTCGACCGGTTAGAAGTGCTTCAATCTCTTCACGCCCTGGTGTTGTAACCCTAGGGCCAGCTTTAACGGAATGTTTTAAAGCATTCAATGTATTTAATGCAAGAGTTTGGACCTCAGAATCAGTGCTTGTGCCATTTGCTACATTATGAATGTACTCAGATAAATATCCTCCAATGTCCTTGCCAGGAGGCATGGAAGATGCACATAAATACATCAGCTCCCAGGCTTTAATTAAGCTTTGCCTGTAACATCCAACTTGATGAATATAATATGGACTACAAATAACCACAAATGGCATACATAGTATATACATTGGGAAAAATGCATGATAAAGAAGAATGAGAATAATCTTATAAACATGTGCATACCTATCAGGGTTATTTCTTGTTTGTTTTGAAATTTGAGTAAAAAGTTCATCACGGAGTTCTGCACGCTTCAAAGTATGCTTGTATAGTTTCCCAACAAACTCGATTCGTTCATCCAAGCTTACTGAAGATACACGATCAGATTCAATTCCCATGTACTTTAGAACTACTTGGAACATTTTTGTTGCTCGGCTCACAAGGTCACCATTGATTTTAAGGAGCGAAGTTGGAATAGGTTCCTGCAAATACTTGTACTTAGCTCTTCAAGACTCATCTGAACAAAATATTAAATATTCTTGAGACATGGAATGTGGTTACCCTTTGGAAACACAACATATCCTCAAATGTGAACTTTTCTCGAACTGGAACACCTACAGCTTTTTTTGAGAAGAAGCTCCGTTTTCCACCGGACTGGATCTGTTTCTGCATCATTTTTAAAAATGCCTCCACCTATATACAGCAATTGTGCAAAAAAGATGAATGTCAAAAGACATTTAACCAAAGAGGAAACCATAAGACTAAAATCAAATCAGGTCATTTTATTCTGAATCAGAAAAGTGACAAGGAATGAGCAATAGCTTTTCTTCAGCATAATTAGTTGAGAATTAGAAACCATCGTTTCCTACCTGAAATTTATCAACCAAGGGTATAGCACCAGCAAGTTCAGCTGGGACTGCCATGGACAATGTTGATGGCGTGCTGCCACAAACAATGAATTAGAACACAGCAGTTAGACCTTCAAGTCTATCACTCACTCTAAAATAGTGCAGAATCTGAAATTCAGTTGTGAACAGAAAACAGAAGAACCGAAAAAAAAAAAAAAAGATATGGAAAGGAAGCGTTCAATTATCTAAAACATACGCAGGTGCAAAGTTGGAGCCGTCACTATCATAATCATCTCCATTTGAAATGGAAAACGAGCTGCGCGAAGGAGTTTCGTCATTTCCATTGCTTGAGCTAAAGGACAGCCTATTTCTTCTCATACTCTGAGACATTGTTGACTTCACATCAATGATCATGACATGAAAAGTCTCTCCAAAGAAACCAAAGCTGCTCTCCTCCTTTATACTGCTCCTCAATCACACATCAGTAACTACAGAGGTCAAAGCAATGGTAAATAAAAGGCCAACAACACTGACCATATCGGAGAAAATGAAAGTTCCAAAACCGAAAAACTCATAAAGAAAGTAGAGATCCACAATACACAAACATTCTGGATAATAAGAATATAGGTCATATTTGACCTCAAAATCTATAAGCTCCTGCGCATACTACAATTTTCCAGAAGCATTTAGCTTAAATTACAATCCAGCTCGCTGAAATCCGAACAAGAAAAACTCGTGGATCCACCGAAAAGACGCACCAAAATGATTGAAATACGACAAGAGACAAACAAAAATGGAAAATGAACCACCATACTGAGAAGACGGATGCAATGCAGGGAGCGGAAAGTAGGGAGGCACTTACCAATTGCACCGGGGAAGGAGATTTGGAGATCTGAGCTGAAGTCCGGCGGAAAGAGAAGCGGCGGAGACGTTCGTGTGGGTGGGGGGGAGAAATGGAGGGCGAAAAATGGAATGGGAAGCTGAAAGGGGCAAGAGTCACGAGAGTGTTATAAATGAACACACGATGACGATGGTGCTTTCACTTACTTCCTCCGTTGGGGGGGCGTAGATCCCTCCTTTGCAACCGGTTTGAACGGAACGGCCGTGGAAGAAAAATCAATCAATCAATCAATCAATCACAACCTGCTGTGCTGATATCAAATTTCCAATTCCAAAATAAAAAGTTTCAGTGGAAAATGGAAAATAGAGATTTTCTTGTTTTTCCAACAAAAAAAAAGGAGAGAGCCAAATTTTAATTTTTAAAAATTACCTGTCCTAATCAGATTTGAAAAACAACAATGAGAACGAGATGATTGTTTTGTACGTAGTCTTTAAATGAGCCCCCGAAACTTTTTTCTTCCGCAAACCCGCCCGGGGTCCATTGGGTCCATGTTCGGTTTGCTTAGGCCAACTATTGTTAGGTGGGAAAAGCCATGTGATTTCTTTTAACATTTTCATTAAACTTCCTTCTTTTTTTTTTTTTGACTAAGTAGATGCTAATGTGACAATAATACATAACAAAAGAATATGTTGTTATGTTTATAAAATTCAAATAAAATGGATTTTTTTTTTTACAAAGCAAGCATTGTCACATCAATTTTCATGTAAATTAATGTAATTGACTACGCAATTCCTCAAATAAAGAAGTAAAATTACAAGACTCTTTTTTAAGTAAAGTTGACTCTTAATAGATTAAATTTAGTTTGACAATATTAATCTGTAGTTGTAATTATAAGTTTTTTAATCTTTTAATATCTTTAAAATGTATAAAATATATTTAATATTTTATGTATTTTTAAAATAGTAAATAAATGTAAAAATTAAAAATTAAAAAACCAAGAAACGTTGTCAAAGGAAGATGAAATTGTGTAGTATAGGGGCCTAATTGACCCCCAAAAGAGTATGAGAACTGGATTGAGAAAACAAATTTAGTTCCAAAACACTGAAGTTTGACAATAAGTCCAAATGGTTATTAATGTTTTCAAGATTACCCTCGAACTCCAGTCCAATTGTGCTAGCTCAGAGGAAGATGGCTTCTGGCCCGTACCCTCGAGCATCATTCGCATGAATTTGGACTTTACAACTTATATGGGGGTCCCTACTATTTTTCTCCTTTCTGCCCAAATAATGTTCGTTGGTGGCTACTATGAATTACCCTTGATAAATGATATTACTTTTTATGAGATTAATGGACCACTCGCCCGTTTAGGTTGTTACCGACGTTGCCTTGCAAGTTGCAACCACGATAAAGCTTTTTGTAATATCTGTTTTTAATGTATAAATTAAAATATATTTATTATTGATTTATATAAAAAAATTATGAAATTAAGTTTTATTATCAACATTAATACTATGTGAACCATTTTAATTAGATGGTTAATTTAAAGTCAATTTTTATTTTTTGTACACAAATTAATAATAAATATACTCTTAATTTGCATTTTAAAGACATATATTAAAAAATTTCTTCTTTAAATTATAACTCCCTATTTATGTAAACTAATGGATAATTCTATTGAAGAGTTCAGACTTCAGAGTGCAGAAAATGCCGGCTCTTATAGGCTTTAGCTGTTTGACATGTTCATGAAACACAAAGAAGACCAAGTAATATTTATTTGTGGTTATTGCTTTGTATGTTTTCTTTCTAACCTGTCACACACACTACAAGAAAAAGGAATGGACAAAGTTCCAAACACTAACAGATGGAGTGAATACGCCTACCGGCATTTAAGACAGACATGAGAAAGTTGGGAGATGATCCCATCATATATGGTCCATCTATAAAAGTAGAGAACTTGATTGAATAATTAATAGGGGAGAGGTATCTTTTTCCTTCTCAGTTCTCACTCAATGCCATCAAATTGGATTAATACAAAGCATATGGATAACTTCAAAACCAAGAGTAAGAATAGTGGATGTGTCCTGTACCTCATTGCAGGAACCGCTATCCACAACATTGGCTTCTAACTACCAGAAGGGAAAGAAAGAGGAAGAAAGCTACCTCTTATCCTCATTTGCATCTTCTTTCATCCCATCCAGCAGTTTCTTGTAAATTTTGAGCATTTCCTCAAGTTAAAGCTATAACAATGATACCATCAGGTCATTCTATGTCTTCAAATATAAGCAATTTAAGCTCATCAACTTCTCAATAAAAACAATTAAAATCATAAATTGATTTGTTGAACAAGAATAAAACTATATTATCACTAATTTCATTCTCAGAATATGGTTCCAAGGCCATAATTGAACATAGCTTCTAGCAAAGTTTTTCTCCTTAATGCTAAACAGGATGCCTGCTTTTTCATTCAATCTAAGGAGTTTAAATAAATGAAACTGGGATACATGATGATACATCAAAATTTTTATTTCCCCAAATTCCAACAGTTATCTATAATAAAGAAAAGAAGGATAACACTAGTAAAATTAAAATCTTCTACTTCAGTAAACTTGTACCGATGCATCTCGAGCTCTTCATTCCATTTTGTATTCACTCTGAAATACTAGGCAGTGTAGGGAGGTACCAGGCTGTCCTAGTAAAGGAGGTGATTTATCATGAGTAGTTGAAATTGCCATCTGCTTGAGAGGCTATAAATAGCAGCTTCAGGTCACC
>BPVZ01000086.1:295652-307403 GCA_020521535.1 Rubroshorea leprosula
AGAAAGAGGATATATCATGTTTTACATTCATGGATGGAAAACTTTTAACATTGTGTGGTAAAGGCCATATTTATATTATCCTGGACATGAAATTGCTGATTGCCTATTCCATTTCATTCTCTAGGAGAAGTTTTATGAACTTCATGGTAAAATATGTTTAGATTGGTGGACAAACCTTCGACATATAACTGATTCAGCATTATGTTGATAAAGTCCTTGAACAAGGAGTTTCTGTTGCTTTTTGGACTTTCAGGTCATCTCATGGATGTATTAGGAAAAACAAAATGAAATCATAGTAGAAGATAAATATTCACTAAGGAAGATTAACTCACCATTACACTTGCTTTGGTAAATTAGGAGCATCAGGATGAGCTCCCTGCACACTAATATGCTAGTGATAAATACATGGTTGCTATTTACAGGGTTACCACTTACACAGAAAGAATAGCTTTCACAAGGCATGATGGGCACATAACTTTGTGATTCTCTTGTGTCTTTGGATGCCTAGTAAAATCTGCAAAGACTCATTTTAGGACAATGTAGATGAGCCACATACCTTTCTCACTTTCTCTGCATAAGTATACAAATATTCATGGTTGCTTTATTGGGATTAAGACTTGCATATAGGTGGGGACTTGCTTTATTGGAATGAAGACTTCCATATCTCTTTTTTGCTGATGACTTCCATTTAATTACAGGATTCTTTTCTGCCTCCTTTGTCTACTAGAGCTGCCTCAAAGCATCAAACCGTAGAAGAAGTTATCATCAAATCCCAAGTCAAGCAATCCCAATCCTAGAAGAGCAGTGGCACATGAAAGTTGAACTTTATGTTTAAGAATATTATATGATCCTGGCAAAAAGACATTAAGAGAAAACTTGTAATCATGGATTAAGACTTGAGGAATCATAAGTTGTTTTCTGTAGTTTCATATTCTGACAGTCTTTGGTTTAGGCCTCAAAACTTCTTACCTCTTCTCTGTGTAATTCCTTGTGATTTAACAAGTGTTACTGTTAGCTCCTGATTTCTGTCATCCATGAATAGTTTTTTTTGAGATCTTGGTCTGCATGAGGTTGTTATTGTCCCTTTTGATGGGGATTCAGTGGAAGCATCTGTGTCTTCCTCTCTACTGTTTTCCATACCAAGTTTGGAATGCACTTCTTCACAGTGCCATTTCTCTTCTGATTCTGGGGTGAAAACAGCAGTATCTTCTTTTGAGTCAATGATACTGTTATCCAACTCAGATGGAGAAAACTGGTGCCCACTATTCTTTAACATGGAACCCTCTGAACATTGTGCCAGGTCCTTTACTGCTTGCATCCCATACATTTCTGAGACCTCATTTTCATCATCATACTCTTGAAGGCCTCCACAGGAAATATCAGACAGGGAAGGACTTCCACATTCATCATCCTCCATAGATAAGCCTTCTAATAAGTTCTGTGATTGCATCAGTGTCCGATCATTCGTTGCATGAGATGGAATAATAAAGCTAGATCTTGATTCCTCATACAATAAATCCTTTAATGTGGGTGGTTTGTCAGTAACCACCCCTGACACAGTCCTTCCACCTGTGAAGATATCAAACTGCCTCTCCATGTTATTTTGGTTGACAATCTTTTCAGTAGCAAGGCTATAGGTAGAAGTCTTCTGTCCTCTATTTCCATGTTTCTTCTCTGGGAGAGGAATGGCTAGTACCTGCTTGTTCCTAGGAGCATAACCACTGATAGGAGGCTCATTCTTATTCAGGTCAAGCCAGTTGTCAACCTTCAACAATTGCTTGGAGCTGCTTTTTCTTAATCTCTGGCCTCCATTGCTGTAGAGGTGACCAAGCTGGCCTTTTTGACTAACTGTTGTCCAATGTGATTTTTCCTTTTCAGGGCATACGATCATTTTTATATCACATTCAGATGCATCTTGGCTGTATTCTGTCTCATTGTCAGCACTGGTTTTCATGTTCAATTCCAGCATACAGGTAGATTTTGAAATGCTGCAATCTGACTTGTACCCTGAATAATTTTTCACAGGCAAAGTTACTGACTCAGCACGGTGGGATAACGGCCTTCTACTTTTTGAAAAGACTCGATCTCTCCCTGATGAAGTTTGATGATCCATTCCTGATTTTCTTCTACTGCAAATAGTTGACCTCATAAATCTAGGTAGCTGGAATGAGGAAGCTGGTTTGACATTTTCATTCCTTTTATTGACCATGTTAAGGTCAATAAATGACCCTTGGGTAGAAAAATGGGAAGCTTCCAGTTGCTCTTCCATTGCTGTTCCTGTAAGATTTTCTAGTTTTTCATTTAATTTCTTGATCTGTCTTCTAAGATGTAGGCGTTCATCTTCAATTTTTTCCATCTTCTGCTGCAAATTCATCATTTCATTCTCCTTCTGGCTTTTTATTTCCTGAAGTAGTTCATGGCCCAAAATAAATCAGTAGTTCATCTCAGTGATCACAATGAGGGTATAAGAAGAATGTAGCAGGAGACTGAAAAGCTTTATGCATCAAAGGGATGGAATGAAGTACAGACAAGATAACTTACAGTTGACTCCTCATGCCCCAAGTGAACGCTTTTCACCCTTGTTGCAAAATTTAAAGAACATATTGTTTCACATAAATCTTCTTCTTTGGGGCTGACATGGACAAGCATAAGGGTTTTTGAATCTTCACCTATAGATAAGAAGGTAGATTTGAATTGTAAAGAATAACAGGGAACCGTAAAGAAACATCCTCATACACACATCTTATAGGAATTCCATTTCATTAGAGCACATTAGTTTGTAATAATTTTCCTATGCACTTATAGAAGCATCCTCAGTCTTACCCCGTGACAAACAAGAAAAGATCTGTGCATATGTACTGTTATACATGGGATAAATAAAATAGGGTCTAGTAGTTTCTATTGGAACTTTTTATCTTTAAGTGAATAGTTAGATAAATGAAAAATGTGGAACTCTTTTTTCCTTTTTCTTTCTTTCTTTTTTTTTTTCCAAAGAAAAATTAAAAAAAAAAGAAGGGAATTTGGAAGAGTCAATTACCTAAGGAATCCCTGAGAACTTGTGTCAGCTTGCTATTCCTGTCAGAAGTAAAAACTTGAAATTTAATAAAGCATGCTATGCAATCCTGGGACATGACACCAGATATCTAGTTCTTAGTACGTAGCAATAGAGACAATATGAGAGATAACTATTTGAAAATCTTTATATTTCTTCTTTTGTTACCAATAATAGATATTGTAATTAAGATAGATTGCTATGATTAACAGTACGAGCACTTCATCATAGTCACTCTAATTGAGCAGTGCCCTTGCTAAGAATTGGATGGCAAAAATTATTCATAATTTCATACAGTTAAGTAATTGGCTAAAGGCCTTTTGAAGTTATTGTAGATTTATGCTTACCTATAGGGTATGTGACACTTTTTCCTTTGAAGGGCGTTAATTACATCTCCAAGAGCAGAAAGAGATAAATTAATTGCCTTTCCTTCATCAAGTCTTCTTCCCCATGCCTTTGTCTTCATCACACGCTCACTTCCACCAAGATCAACTAACCAAATTTTGTTTGTTTCTCGTCTCCTCTCAGGAGCATCAAAGCAAGTGATTGATATGCGGATCATGCTAACAGGAGCAACAGAAAGATGAAACGGTTTCAGAATTAGTATGGGATCTCATGGCAGTTTGGTTGCTTATTATGATTGTCAAGCTCCAGTTTGCTTTAGGGCCTTTAGAACTGAATTGGATAGTCCAAGCCCTACATGTTCCTAACAGTTATAGTCAGTAAAGGCAGTTACCAGTGAGATCTGCTTGAAGTTGCATTTGAATTTGTTGTGGCAGTCGATCTGGAGCGGCATCCTAATCTATACAGCTTGAGAGCTTGGTTGATGTCATTTACTTGGATGGACACTATGTTCTCGATTTCAATCCCTCCATTTGGATCTGTTTGAATTGAGAGGCTGCAAGCAGAGACTCTTAAGGTTCTCGTAACAGCATTGAAGTTTGGACTAACAAAACTGCCTACTCACCATGGGGGCAGAGGATCTGTTGGTTTTGTTGGCTGAGGTACAAGCAAATCCTTGAGATTTCCCAAATAAATCTCAAGCATACTGAAAGTGATGATAAATGCATGATTGCTATCACCTGCTTGCTTAAACAGTGCCTCTGTTGCACGGGGCACAATTCCTGGAGAGTCTGGAGTGCCTTCCTGCAAATTTGGACAGAAAACAAGTAAATTTACAAATGTTGAAAATACATCTAAACCCTTATAACTTGGATGCTGATGAGCTACTATTCCAGGTAAATAATGGCTTTAACTTGCTATAACTATTTAAAAATTAGTCATTTTGTTAGAACAACCATGCAGTTTGATTATATATGGATTAGACAGATCAGGAAATTTCTTACTTTGAGGTCTCCATGTTCTAAAATTCTGGATGTTAGACAGCATATTTACTTGATTACTAGTTATGTTATGATCTGTATTATAACAATAGGTTGTCCTTACCATTGTAAAGGTTTTCCCTGTTCCTGTTTGACCATAAGCAAAAATGCATGCATTGTAACCATCCAGGACGGATTTGATAACTGGTTCAACTTCTGAAAACACTTCATCTGGAATTTTGACATTTTCAAATCAATTGTCTTGACACAGATAGTTGAATAATTCAAGCATCTGCCTCTAATAAATTCATTTTTGCACCTGTCTGCCATCCAGAATAGAACAAGAAAATGAAAAATCACAGAGAAAATCTGGAGTGTACCTTGTGATGAACCCGGGTGGAACACCTTGTCAAAACTGTAACTTTTGGTTTTATTGTCAGCAAGTTTTAGATGAACATTACTTGAATCCAAAGCAACAACAGGTCTTAGACGACCAAAATTCTCCCCCAGTGTGATAGGTCTTATGCGACAAAATACACGAATATTTCCTGTAATGACAGAAATTAGATGTTAAGACATCTTACAGGAAATTAGATTAAGAATTTTATCAGACTCCATGGAAGCAGAAATTCTGACAGATAGTGGTATTATTAGTTGCATGATAATTAGAAAAACAAAGCTCTCACTGAACTAGTTTCAAAGTCTTCTTTCTAAACTAGATTGATATTTGATAATTAGTTGCTTTTGAGATAGAGATAAACTAACCTTTCAAGTCCAATAACTCATTTAAGATCTGCCTCCTCTGTATACTCAACTGGTTTATGCTGGCAGTTAAGGTGGCGAGTTCTTCTGCCCACAGGTAGCCAGAAAAGTTAGAGGAAGGTTTGAATGAGAGTGTCAATAAACTGAGATATGAAACTGTCTGCACATAATGCATTACTCAGAGTGCATGAAAATGAACTGCTTGCCTTTAATTTTAGAAATGTCAGTGCCAGATTTATCATCTTTACTTTTCCCAGCATCTGTTCTTGATCTTTCATGGGGTAGATTTTTTATTATATCACATACTGACTTGACCCAGGCAGAGGTTAAATGTGACTTGAGTCCCAGTAAAGAATGAATTGTGTCAGTGAGGTTCCGAATAGGTTTCTTCGAATCCATATTCTTCATATATTTCTACTGCAGGAAGAGCTGAAAATCTACATTCAGTGGTGAATAGCAAAATCAATGACATAATTACATTGTTTCTCCCTTTCCTTTAGGAACATACATATAATATTTATTTTCTCCTCGTTTTCAGCTACAAAAAAGTTCAACACAGATAATAAAAAGACAAGATGCAAACTGACATGAAGAAAGAATACCAAGAATGAATATTATGGCTTGTGAAGCAGAGAGAAGAAAAGGAAGAATACCATGAACATTCCCAGTTGAAAACTTAGAACTTCACAGCTTCCCCACTGCTAAAAAAAAAATTGCAATCTCAAAACATGTGTCAGGGAAGACATGAAGAAGGAGGAGAAAAAGAGTAAGTTGAATTCTCTGAATAGATTCTATGCTGAAGAAAGAGATAATAATTTCTGTTTTTCTACTTGAGATGGTAGTACCTACTTAATAGTTAATAACCCTTTTCTTTAACTAAATTTTCTCTGAAACCCCATGTGAATGCATGAAGCTGGAAAACATTTTCCTTCATATGCTATATACAATCATCATTATTGGCTCATAGCTTTCTTCTCTAAAAAAATTTGGCTTATAGCTTCTTGACAAAGGAGAGGACCTACCTCCTCCTCCTTCTTCTTCTTCTTCTGCATGAATAATGACTGCTGTGAGGGCCACATTGATTCATTTTTACTCTTCTGAAACAATGTTAAAAATAGGAGATTCTCACAGTAACTTTTCCATTAATGGGGCTTTTTTTTCACCTTTCTTTAGCAACACACCAACCTCATCCGCTCGAAATTCTGTGTGGGCCTCTTGTTGGCCACCAGGGACAACGTTTAGGCCACCAATATTGGAATTTTTATTTTGTTAAATTACTTCTTTACTCAAAAAAAGAAAAAGAAAAACTGATGAGAACAGAATTAGAAAAATATATGAGTTTTAAAGGAAAAGAAAATTTTAAGGCGTTTTAATATTAAAAATATTGAGACGTTCAGTAATAATCACGTAATAAATTTAATAAAATGAGAGTTCACATTATATTTTATATATTATGTAATTATTATTAGACATCTTGATATTTTTAATATCAAAATATCTTCATTTTTTTTTCAAATTGAGTGAATAAAAAAAAATAAAAATTTAACAAAAAAAAATATAAATTATTAATGATCTTAACAATATCCCTAATGTCCATACCTAGCGCTTTCCGTGTGGTGCAGTCTTGATATTGGAGTTTATGAATTTTTCTTATTATTGATTAGTGTGAAAACTAAGGCAACATAGACCAATGAATGGACCTGAGAAAATTCTATTCCAACTTACGAAAAGTACACAGACAACAAGAAATTGAATAATGGTTTAATTTTCATTAAAATCCAAACCAGTCAAATTAATAAGTTTTTGTGATGTACCATGAATATTTGGGGAAAGACAAGGCTACATAAAACCTTTTCTCGAGAAACAAACAAACCCTACAGCTCATGACATTCATTCGATGGCATAATAATAATTTTAGATTACCTAAAAAGTACTCTACTGATTGGGATTCAAATTCATATCGGAAATGCACTGTGCCTGTCTGGTGAGAAAATTAAGAGTTACAAGTTGATATAGTTTTTAGTATAAATCATCTAAACACACACAATTAGTTAGTAGGTTGTAACTTTAATTAGTAAAGAAGTTTGAATTTTAATCTTATTTATCATTTAAGGATGTTTGTTTTGGTTTTTTTGAAAAACATTAATGAACAAATTACAAATAACAACTCTAAACGGTTAAATATTAATTATAAGTTATTAGTTATATTTAAATAATTAATCCAAACATTTGTTAAAATCTTCTTATAAGTTAAAATCTTCTTATAAAACTCTTAACATGACTTAGTTGACTTAATTTTGACTAAATTGGCGTTGAAAAAAACTTAATTATATACAAGACTATAATAAACGATGAAACTTAATTCAATTATCTATGTTGTTGAGAATTTCAAAACCTTAAATTTCAAATCTTAGCGCATTAATCATTATGTAAAAAAAAAAAAAAAATTGTATGCAATAAAGATGGAGCGACCAGAAGTTGGTTGTTGATGGTGAACTCATTTATTTACTTTGTGAAGAATTTGGTGGGCAGAACAGGTGATATCTAGGGCCACATTTACTGGCAAGTTGCAGTATTAATTTTGGTACCAAGTACTACTATTAATGCAATGAAAGATACATTCCCAAAAGTGAGAAAAGAAGCCAAAGGTTAAAGCCAAGAGTGAGTATTCTTTGGCTTGAAGAGATGGGGAAATGGTTTCTTTGTAGAATGTATGCTAGGGGCTGGAGAGGATGGAATTTGAGGGTTTGTTGGTGATGTTATGAGTGGGGTCCTATATACTGTACTTAAATTGTGAGGTTCCATCCTAATTAAACAAAGCACTATATATACCGGTAGTTATCATTTAAGAAGGAGTACCTTTCACTCTGCAATTTTCCTTTTCCTTTGCATTTGTCATTTTTTTTTCCCTATCCTTAGTATTATATCTCATAATAAGATATTATTTATCTTAATTCATAAATTTCTCTGATGTGTTATATCAAAAGATTCTTTTTACAAAAAAAGATTGATCTTATTTATCTATTTATAAACCTTGAAATTTTCTTCTTCACACAGTTTGGCTAAATCTATTAGGTGCATGGTTGGTGGAAAGTTTAGAAATATGCTTTCAGCCTATCTTTACCAAATTTTCCGTTCACAGGCATATAGTATTTGGATTTCTCCTCTTTTTCTTTTACCATTATCTTTTCACATTACCAAAAATGATTACACCCATACGGCTACCACTTTTTATTTATGGAGGGAGGGGGGTTGGGGTTAACATAATATGAACAATCATTTTGTGGAATAGGAAATGCCATAGCCTTACCAACTCTCTATATTAACAGTTTTGGTCCCAGAACTATTATGAGGAAGGAATTTTTATTAGGTGAGTAGTCACTGTAAACAACTCCAAATTAGTATTGTAAGATTTATGAGATGAAATCATTAAAGATGTAATGTCACTTTTCATTCGCTAAATTATTGCAAATCCAAACTTCCACACTTGGGTAAGTTTGTATTATATCCAGAAGCTTTTAACCAAAAAACTTAATCTTTCATATAGTGAATCAACACCTAAATAAGATTTTGGGATTCGAATATAGGACCTCACTTTATATAATATATCAAGAACAAGAATCATCTCAATACAAAATGTAAACCGTGATCTAACAATGATGTCAAGAAGGTACCTGTAGTCATCATCAAGGTTGGTTGTTTTATCACTGCAGCATTGCCAAAATGTGAAGCTAAATAATTTTTGTTTCCTAAATGTGTTCATTCTCATAATTAACTGATTTGTTGTAAGTTCAAGTATACTGGTTCTCAAAAAGAAGGGTAGTAATTAGTAAATTAGTAACTTTAAGATCAAGCTTACAGTCATAGAAATCACACATATATGGCTGTCTAAAAGAGACTATAACACTAAGAGTTGGACTGAGTTGGTACCTACCGATTTTAAAACTTCGATTTAAAGTAAGATTAGGGATTCAAATTCTATCGTTAAACAGCAAACTCTTTATGTACAAAAGAGAGAGAGAGTATAACATTTCCTAATAGAATTATGATACCTTCCAAGGCAATCTAATTTCCTACTTCTTGATACTTAATGATTCCTAGAGGACTATAGAGGGCCTCTTACTTAATTTTAATAGGCCAAAAATTCCATCTTTTAGGTTCTTTAGAACATTTTATTCAACAAAAAATGTTAAATCAAAAGACCCATGGATATCCACGGTTCATCGATCATCTGACTGTTGATTCAAGGGTACCTTATTAGCTAATTTCAACTTTGAGAAAAAAATAGGTAAGCAGATACTGTATGAGGCATAATATACATCTAATTAAAATCTATCAAATAATATGGTATTAAGTACCTCTTAAAGGTGTGTTGAGAAGCGCCTCATTGATGTATAATTTCACCAAAAGGCCTGGCATGTGGAGCAGAAAGAAACATGTAGCCAAGGACAACCTGCCAACTTAATTGGTTCATCTCTTCCTAAAGTTCAAAGAAGCAGCAAAAAAAGTCAGTCGGCAAGTCATCCTTGGCTGCACTCTACTTCCTATTCCCACAGGCAAGGCCACAGATGAGAGGAAAGGAACAAATTATTCTGGACCAGCACTCCTCGGCCAACCCTGGATGCATGAAGAACAAGAGTTGAGAGACATGGGTAACTATATGTATGTAATTGAGCAGGGAAGCAAGGTCTACCTAGAGAGCTTATATAGAATGAAGAGGGAAGTATTAAAAAGAAGTAGATTATTGCATAACCACAGCAAGTGTATGAAATATGTTGCATTATCCTGTATCCAGGTGATGAGGACAGCTCCTCATCGAAGGATCCATATATATAAATGTATATGGCCCAGAGGAATATGGACTAACAAGGGATAAGGTTCTTCTCCTCTCCCCTCATCTCAATGTCCATAAATCTTTCAAAAAGATTTGAAATGGTTTAAATGGAAACCCCAACTTGCATGCAGAATCTGCTGCAACTGGATGCCAGAAATAGAGCGTTTGTAATTTTCCTTTTTTAACAAATGAAAATCACAAATAAAAGGAAATGCAATAACTAAGAAAAAATACAGCGATTGTTGTACAAAGGAGCGGAAGAGATGATGTTCACGTGCACCTTCTATAGATTTACCTCTACAGATACTAGAGAGGGCATTAATCCTAATGAAAGGAATAACAAAAAAGGACACAAACAAGAAGATGGAGAGAACAAGGGAATCTCACATGCACTGACAATAACATCAATGTTTTTTTTTTTTTAAACCCTTTTAAATAGTCTCTTTCAAAATGCATGTGGTTCTCCACTTCTAATGAAAATAAAAGACAATACGGAGACTCAAAGATCAAGGCCAGAACATGAGTTTGTGTGTTAACACTCACTTCAGAGATTTTTAAAGTGCAAGAGAGTTCCAGAAAGCTGTGTACCTATGTATGTATTTACATCTTTAATAGAGATATAGATGGATTGCAAAAGTTATGCAAGGAAAGGCAACTACAGTTTACTCACAGGGGGTCTGTGATAGTTGATGACTGAAGATGCAGACACAAGTCTGAGAATGAAAGATGGGAAGATTAGATACGAGTGATAATAATTCATGAAAGCAACGGCTTACCGTTTTGCAAAGCAATCCATTTAATGGTTTAAATCAAGGATCAAGAGTCCTAAAATAGATTTTTAGACCAAGTAAAGGGCCCTAAGACAAAATCTTATGCAACCAAAATATTCTCAACCAGTTCTCTCCTCTGAGCGGTGAGCAGTGCACCAAATGATTTATACTGCGAAGTAAGACAGGTCTCTTGGAACTCTCATTTTAGTCTGTAATGGCTGTATTTCTACCACCAATAACAGGCTACAATAAAATATTCAAGGGCACATTACAGTAAACTGGCTATTTAACTTTTTATCAAATAATCTTAATGTCTGATACTGGTAACTAAGTTAGCAGAAACCTAAAAGCTGAGTAGATACTTACACACTCAAGAAATTATAAAAAAGATAGAACTCCCATCTGTAAATTATATCAGATCCAAATAACTCAATCATACATCTGTGATCCGTCATTACAAGGGAGAAACTCATCTCATGGCAACTTGCAAAACCGGAAAACAAGACTTAATCCACCATCACCAAAATGGAGCTTTCATATCACAACTGAAGCTAAATACAATCTTTTGGATCACAACTCGTTAAACTGAAGCTCAAGTTGCAGAAAATCATAGACCAACACGTTATTTCCAGCCAATCTTTTTTTGAACTTTTACTCTTTACAATGAAAATTGTTACATGGTGAACAAGACCAGTGATGTATTGCACTCAAGGCAAAATCCATCTCTAATTCAAGAACAGACCAAGAGGAATCTGAAAATGAAAGTGCTACCTTGATAAAATAATATCTTTGTTATTGCCAACAAAATAAAATGACCTTGAACAAATTAATAATATTACAAGGTAACATCTCTGCCTGTTTCAACTATTTAACAGACAACGAATACCTTCCACCATCCTAGAGAGAGGAAGCTCAACACAAAATGAAGGTACTACGTTGAACAAACAACAAATTAAGAGTCTTGGGGTGCCTCAAATCTTGTTGGGGTGTCAATGCCCATCATACAGCAAA
>BPVZ01000086.1:307503-321024 GCA_020521535.1 Rubroshorea leprosula
AACATACTTTCTGGACGTGTTTGGTCTACTTCATTCAAAGAATGAAAGCCTCCTTGGCAGAAGACAACCAAGTCAGTCTGCCCCTTTGTTCTCTTTTCAATTCTTGAAGCTAGATGATCCTGAGTATATTTTACAATAAAAATGAAAGAATTAATAACTCAAACAGGAAAAATATTCAAATCTTATGGCCAAAAGGTTTTATGACAAGATATTTAGTACAGCATCAATGGAGACAATTTACATGCACAGAATGCAAATCTGCAAGTCTCTGAAAGTCTCCACCCTTTATAGAGCATGAGTCTGAAAATGCAATGTTAATGGATGCTAAATCTTGGCCACAAGCTTCTGTAAACCCAGAAATTAACAAATTCTCCATCGTCTCCTCCTCAGATGGAGCAATGTAAGGGAAAGCCATTGAAAAATTTGACTTGGTAAAAGAGTCCTGTATAGAGCCACAGACAACATATTATAAAGTAGAAAGTTGCAATATAATGCAATGATTAGCTCAATCTTATAAGTTTATAAGCAGAAATGAGAATAAATGCAATTGGGTAAATTCTAGTTACCTTGAGCAAGTCCACAAGTGCTAGATCTACATGTTTGTTCCCAGCAATGTCTGAGGAGTGCAACTACATATAATAAAAGTAAACATCATGAGTAGCCTAGAAATGAACAGCAACGTGAAATTTGTAAAGTACCAGTGGTTTATTCAGCTAGCCATAGAAAACATTGTTGAAAATTGATGGCCAGGAACGCTCATGCTGGAGTGTTATTTATAAACCACTTGTCAAAAATTTCTTACCTCTCTACCAACAAAAACAATTGCCAGGTTGACAGGCTGCTGAAGTTTCTCCCCAGAGCACTGAGACATTATAGAAGTAAATCAAACAGAATAAGGAAATCAAGAAAACTAAACTATGCAACACAATATAATTCTCTTCATCATTTCGATAAGAAATGCCATAGCGAAAATTTAAGGTAGCATGTTGATTGCAGCAAGCAGTACCAGTAAGTTTGACCAGCCCCCTTCAGATAGAACAGAGTCCACTAGATCCTTTGGTGACATGATCTGATAATTTACAGTATCCTTCAATTCATTGTTTGAGGAACTGTAATCATTCAAAAGTGAAATAAAATGTGATTCCAACTATCAGTAGCTAGCTATCAAGCAAAGAAAAGAAAATGTTGAAAGGGATGAAACCGGCATCAAGAATTATGCCACCGCTGTACATAAAACCAAAGTGCAAGCAAAACACTTCAAACAGATTGCACGACAAACAATAAAACATCAAGGCAAAACGTCTATATAGAGGGAAAAGCTTAGATTATGTTGCTCCAGGAACAAATCAAACCCAACATATAAAATTTGCGTTTCTTTAATCACAATTGAGGACAATTAAAAAGAAACCAAAAGGATTTGTCAATTTCAACAAAACAAACTCAAAGCTTTTTCCTTTGTCCATTCCGAGATGACCCAATTTTACCCTATGTCGAAGAGCACACTTAAATAGTTTCCCAGGTAAAAAGGAAAAGATTTCAGGAGGATTACAAACGTTTGAGTTAGGATGGGGAGAAGGGTACGTACTGAGAAGACCAGAGAAAGGCGGGCACTGTCGATGCTGAAACCTGGGATAAGACGAGCGAAACTGAGAAAAAAACCACTAGTATTCTCTTCATCGCCATCGCGTTTACCATGTTCCTCCTCCTAATTATCACCTAAAACAAAAAAAAAAAAAAATCGTAAAATCGAAATAAAAACATCAATAAACTTGTAATCTAAGATTTAAATATCAATGCAGAAGATCAATCAATAATTCTAAATAATCAAGAATGGATCAGAAACTCGAAGTTAAAAGCAAACAAAATTAAGAGTAGAACTTCGCTGAGAGACGAACCTGAGCAGAGATTGAGAAAAGATCAAATATTAGGGTTTACGATCATGTGGATGCAGAATAGGAAGAATTGATGCGACGAAAGAAGAACAGAACAGAACAGAACACAATCTCTGATCTGTATGCCACGGTGTCGTTTTACTGTGAATCTTAGGACTCTTAAACGACACCGTTTGGGAAAAGGAAGTTGCATTTTCTCTGCGTAAGTGAACAGCTTTGTTTTTCTGCTGTCGCTTCTATTTCTCACGGACTTTGGATCAGTGATTCGGTGAATCTCTCTTGCCGGAGGGAATTTGGTCGGCGATAGCTAGATAAGGACCGTGCAGGAGTTTCTCTGGTTATCTTCCTGAAGATGAGAGTAGCTTTAGTGTTGATTTGTGTTGCATTATGCGTGCCATTGTTTGTCGGATCGGCTTTTACTTTCCCCAAAGACCCGTTTTATGGGATTTCTCCTCAAGGTTTTAGCTTGTATTATGATCTTAGTTTTTCTTTCATGGGTATGTACTGATTTTCTCTAATTTTTCTACTTTCGTTTTGGGTTTTGTTTTGTTTGATGATTAGATGAGAGTTACTACAAGACATCATCGGATACTATAAAGTGCAAAGATGGATCGAAGAGGTTCAAAAAATCCCAGCTCAATGATGACTACTGTGATTGTCCTGACGGCACTGATGAGCCAGGTCTCTCTCTTTATTTGCAAACTTCACTGTTTCTTATAAATTTTGTTACTATAATTTGTTTTTTAACTAAAGGGTTGCCTTTGGTCCAGTTATACTTCTATTGCTCTTTGACAGGAACAGCTACTTGCTGTAATTTTATGACCATATTCATAACCCAGTTTTACTTTCTAATTGTAGCAGTTGACATTATATGATGCATATCTTTTTTACAGTGCTGGGAGTCTAGCTTTTTGATTATTGGAAATTGTTTTCAATACAGAATATTGTGGATTTGCATTTTTAATGTTCTTAATATCTTCTTAAGTTTCTTTGATGATTTATGTAAATTTTTGTGTAGGTACATCTGCATGCCCAACTGGAAAATTTTATTGTCAGAATGCTGGTCACATTCCCCGATCTATATTTTCTTCTAGAGTGAATGATGGTATTTGTGGTATGTTTCTTGAAGTTAAATTCTTCACTCTTTTTGTCATTATTTGTGGTTTTGCATCCTGTGGACTGATGACTCAAATGCATAAATTGAGATTATGCTTGCATTTTTTAAATACTGCAACTTATTGATTAGAAAACTATGCAATGGTGGGATTGTTTTGTCCAAGGGGATCATATTTTTATCAACAAATTAATCATAAGAGTTATTTATCCGTTGTACTGCCACACAAAGAGCGTGCATTTAGTAGCTTTTATTGAATCTTTTGAAAATTTTACTTAAGGCTTTGATAACAGGCATTTCATTCTTAAGCAGCTCTATTTTACCTAGTTTTATGCTTTTGTAAAATTTACCTGTATCTTTAAATTCAGAGATAAATATGGCGCTAAATTTAAGTATACAATTGCTAATGCTAATAAACATGGCAAGTGGGAAACTGGTTAATCCCTACAAGTTGTTGTGGCTATAGAGCATAACATATTCTTAATTTCTATAATATTCTATGGTCTCATTGGGCCATGATATACAGATTGTTGTGATGGAAGTGATGAGTATGATGGTAATGTGAAGTGTAAAAATACCTGCTGGGAGGCTGGAAAAGCAACTAGGGATAACTTGAAGAAAAAGATGGCTACATATCGGGAGGGTGTTACATTGCGAAAGCAGGAAATAGAACAAGCAAGAATAGCTATTGCCAAAGATGAGGCAGAACTAACAAAACTAAAAAATGAGGAGAAGATATTAAAGCCACTTGTTCAACAACTTAAAGGTATGTTTAATAATCTGCCATGTGCTAAAATATGTTGTTTGTCCAATTTAGGCTGTCATTATAGTCATGATTAATACCACGTTGTATCCCATCTAAGTTAAGTGACATATGTTGATTATATTTCAATACAGCATCTATGTTGTGACTGTATGATGAATACATTGGTGATTCACGTTTTACTTCAACTTATTAAATCCTTAACTCTTTTAACAAGGGTTTGATGCATGAAAATTTAACAGCATCTGGTCCAGCAGTCATGGATGAATTTTGTCAGTTAAAGAATTGGAAATCACTTTTTTTTTTTTTTTTCCTTTTCCTTACTGTATATGCAATGCTGTTTGTCTTATTTATACCTCCTAGATACTATATATTGTTTTCCATGCCTACACCTCCTCGGTAGGTAATTGTTTCTATTCATCTTGTTTGTATCTCATTCTACCCATCCTTGCAGTGGGCATTGATGTCATCATACCTACTGTACTCTTTCTTTGACTTACCTGTTTCTTAATTGTCTTAGATTTATTATTCAAGATAGCCTGTTGGTCTTTCATGTTAAAAGAATTTTATTATACCTGACAGGAAATCTGTGATCCCTCAACTCTTGCAAAGCACAAGCTTCACTCTTTTTGCTTGTTATTGCAATAATTTATTACTCATATTAATCACTGAAAAGTTATAAATAATTCACGGTGCTGAAGTTCTATGTTTGGAATTCTTTTTTCCTTTTGATCTCTTTTAATAAGTATATGTGATCCTTTAAGGGTTTAAAAACTTTTAAAATATCATTTTTTGTCCCTGAGTGGGTAAAAAGGACCAGGGAGTTCAAAAGAATCTCTTTGCTATTCTTAATCTTGATGTAGTTGGATCTTTCATGGTATTGAGTTTTCTGTTCAAGAGGAATATTCAGGTTAGTGTGCTGTAGCATAATTTTTTTTGTGTGTGTGTTTTACATACTATGTAGAGCGTAAAGAACAGATAGAAAAGGCTGAGGAGAAAGAAAGGTTACAGAAAGAGAAGGAAGAGAAGAAAAAAAGAGAAGCTGAGGAAGCACTGAGCAAAGAAAGTGAACCAGGGGAAGCTGAGGTTGAAACAGATGAAGCTGAGGTTGAAACAGGTGAAGCTGAGCAAACAGTGGGCAGTGGAGACAATCCCACAGAAAATACACATGATGACATAATTGGAACTGTGGATAATGATCCTTTAGATGAGGTCAGTCTGGTTGTTATTTAATCTCCTGTACTTTTTTTTTCCTAAATTGATTTCATCAAATGTTGGTTCAAATGGTAATTCAGTGTCCTTTTGCAGTTTGCTTCTAGCTTTTATATCCATAACTGCTGAAACATATTATCCTTGCTACATAATTGACTTGTATCAATGTTGCTAATAATTTTCGCCATAGAGGAACAAATTTAGGATCTCTTTTGGACTGCTTTATTAAACATTCAAACGCATTCTTTGTTTACCTATTTACCCCAAAAAATTTCAGAATATATATGAAATGTAGCAAATTACATGCTTTTGATTTTTTCATCTTGAATGTATGTTATTTGTTTAGCTGTTGAGCTTATATAAGCTTTCCTTGATATTGCAAATAGTCTGCTTATCTTTAATTCTGAGATACTTGTGATAGGACCTCGAACATGAAAATGAGGCAGCTAAAGTTGAAAATAGTGATACAACTAATAGTGAAAGATCTCCACTCAACGGAGTTGAGCAGGTATAATTGTCTTTTTCCCTCTCATACATATTTGAAGCTTTGCTGTCACATAATTTGTTGTTATATTCTAAAAAATCCGTTCTCTGATTGAAGCATGCAGCAGAGAATAAGGAAGAGTCAGCCTCGGCAATCCACAAGGATGATACTGCAGTTGCACCTGAAACTGGGGGCGATGATGGAAGTGGAGTAGTGCCTGATGATGTCAAGAAAACAGTAAGTTTAGCGTCTCCAAATATTTCATCTTTTATCTCAAGCTTTTCTCATTCTACCTGGTTAAGTCATTAAAGAAATCAACTATTGGAGTGCAATGTTAGAGAACCACAAATTTGTCTCAGTAGAAAAAAAAAAAAAAAGAAAAGAATTATCACACTCCTTAGGCTTCGTAAAGTACCTAAGTACTTCATGTCTGGTATTTTCTGTCTTTGTAATTGCTATCTGGTATTTACAGGGCAATGAACCGTCTGAGAATACTGAGGAATTGTCAAGAGAAGAGTTGGGTCGCCTTGTTGCCTCCCGTTGGACTGGAGAAAATGCAGAAAAGCATGCCAATGCAAAAGATAATTCTCATGAAGATGAAGGTCATGATGAGACACTAAAGCAGACACATGATGAGGAACATGATGGCTATGCTCCAGATACTGATGATGACACTGGTAAATATGATGACACTGGAAAATATGATGATACTGATGATGACATGGATGAAGCCTATGAAGATGACAGTCATGATGATCCTAGCTCGTCATACAAATCTGATGAAGCCTATGAAGATGACAATCATGATGATCCTAGCTCTTCATACAAATCTGATGATGACATTGATTTATCAGGTTTGAAGTTCATTTCTGGGCTAACTTTTTGTTTTTTTGACAATGCCCATTTAGTTCACCTGATGCAATGTCTAACATTGATGTACCGAGTTATTAGATGCATCCACAACCACCCCAAGTAACCCATCTTTGTTGGAGAAGATACAACAAACTGTACGAAATGTTCTGCAGGCTGTTAATTTGTTCCAAACGCCAGTAAATATATCAGGTATGTACTGAACCTTGATACTTTATTGGTGCTTAACAATATAAGTTAGTGCATAAAATCAGCTCATCTCGTCTTTGACTTCCTCAGATGCTGCTTATGTACGCAAGGAATATGATGAATCCAGTGCCAAGTTATCTAAAATACAGTCAAGGATATCATCTTTGACAAAAAAACTAAAACAAGATTTTGGTATGTTGTGAACCATATTGATATGTAAGCAGCAGTTTTTTAAATTATTGGTCTGGTTATCATAACTCACACAGGTTTAATTTAATTTTGCAGGGCCAGAGAAGGAATTTTATTCATTCTATGACCGTTGTTTCGAGATCAAACTGAATAAGTTACGAGCTTCTGTTAATTTATTTTGAACTTTAGATCATGTTTTAACATAAAGAAATATACAGTTTTGATCACTTCAAGTATCTTACCTTTCACTGAAAAACTTTTTGCTTCAGGTATGTTTACAAAGTCTGCCCATATAAACAAGCTTCGCAGGAGGAGGGGCATTCGAAAACTCGTCTAGGGTAGGTTGCTGGAATTGATTAGAAATTAGGATGCAACATCAAATACTTGGAGGGAAAAAAAATATGTAACCTCCTCTTAGATGATAGATCACCTTGATCATTATAACATGATAGTTCAGTCTGATCTGTACCGTGTAGTCATCCCTTATGCTCCACATAGGTGTCCCTTTTTTTTTTTTTTTTCCTTTTTTGGTTCTAAACATCTCTTTTTCTCTATTTCTCTATCCCTCTGCACTGTTGTGTTGCATAGGAATATTAGGTTTTAGCTTATGTGGTATTTTCTTCTCTTTGCATTTATGTTTCTCTTTTTTGCTGTAGGGAATGGGAGAAATTTGAGGATTTGTACCGAGTGCTGCTATTTTCAAATGGAGACAGGTGTTGGAATGGGCCAGATAGAAGTTTGAAGGTACTTATTAACAACCGTGTTGATCATCTTTAATTTCTTGGGACTTCTTGTAATGCTCTGTCTACAAGTATTGCTTGAAATAGTTTGGATTCTTTTAACTGGAATGTTTTAGTTATGCAATTTAACACGATACACAAAAAATATGACACAGATGAACACTAAGAAAAATTGCCATCTAAATGAGATTCAAGAAACTTCTCTGTGGCTCTTAAATGTCTGCAATTCAATATATGCTCTTTATTACAGGTAAAATTAAGATGTGGGTTGAAAAATGAGATCATCGATGTTGACGAACCAAGTCGTTGCGAGTATGTAGCTTTGTTATCTACTCCAGTATTTTGCACAGAAGATAGACTTAAGGTAATTATGCAGTTGGTCAAGTGAATTTAGCCATGCATCCCCTTCTCTTCTGCTTGAATGCTCTAACATTGAGTAAACTCTGAAATATTGATAGGAGCTCCAAAACAAACTAGACTTGCTGAACAAAGAACAGCCCCAGAAGCATGATGAACTCTGAAGTGTTTTAAATCCCAGATGCTCTGGAGGATGTTGTTTGACTGAATGAGCTAATTTACTTTAGAAGAGAGACCAATTCAAGCTTGAAAGTGATGATATGCAGAATGTGGCCTCCTCAGGCAGGTGGTTTGAAATTTTTCTAGCAATATTGGAGGTGGCCTCCTGAAAATTTTCCATTCTGGAGTGTGCTTCATATTACAGTTGTCTAGACCATTTATGATGACTCAGCGAGCTAAATTGACTTGAAAACCAATCTGCCCTGTCACACACTATTTAAAATTTTGCTTATAATAACTATTGTTAGTACTCTAATTCTGGATAGACATGTTATTGTTCTTCCACAAAACGGTATATTTTTTCTACAATTTCATTACTTCCAAAAATCTTGACTGTTTTATGATCTTTTGATGAATCTGTACTTCATTTTTCAATACATTTAGAGAGTGAATGGAAGAGGGAGAATCAAGAAAGCATTAAAATTCATCCTTCTTTGACATCTCTGGCTTGACATCTTTATAGCCACAGAAAACTCAGTCCATGGGTTTTGCTTTCAATGTAAGAAAGTGAATGGAAGATGGAGAATCAAGAAAACATGGCTTTTCATCCATCTTTGACATTCCTGCCTAGAAATCTTTAGAACCACAGAAAACGCAGTCCACAGGTTTTGCTTTCAATGTTTGACACTCTAGAAGTAGAACCACAGAAAACAAAATCCATAGGTTTCGCTTTCAGGTTTGACATCTCTAGAACCACAGGACTCTGTCATAGGTTTAGCTTTCAGGTTTGACATCTTTGGAACCACAGAATTCAGCCAAAAAGGTTTTGTTTGTTTCCCAGTAAAACAGGGTTTCCTCCCATTAAGGAAACCAAGAAAAGTGAGAAAAAGACTAAAGGCTGTGAATCTGTGGTTGCTGAGTTCTCCTTGTCACACGGTAATCATATTTCCAGCCAACTGGTTTAACCACTACTACTACCCTTTATTGCAAAAGCCAAAAAAGAACAGTATGGTAATTGTGAAAATCAAAGATTGTGTCTGTGTGTTGTTCAAATTCCATCAAACCCCTCGTGCTTTGAGCTCCATAAAGCCCTGTTTTTGATTTGCCTGTCTCCCAAGCCAAGATTTGAAGTGCAGAACCAGGGTTTTGTTTACAATACAGTATCTTCTGAAACACAAAGTCAAATGTATTATTTGTCTTCCCCAAGTCTCAAAAGCAGGGAATTGTGGCGCAACAGGTTTTAATAAACCATGTACTACTTCGTCCCTGCTAATTTACTTCATGCGTTTTAGAAAGAGGGTTTATTTAAATGTGAAAATTTTAATTTAAAATCTGTTACTCACTTAAAAAGAAAGTTAAAACACTCCTTAACGTATTTTAAAAAGAAAATAATTAATAGTAATTTACTTGTTTGATTTTTATTTTAATTTGTTTCTCAATTTTCTTACTTTGATAAAATACTTCCTAATTATTTTAAAGCTTAATAATTACTCAATTTTGATTATAACATATACCAACGGAAGATTTTTAAGTCAAATACATGTATGTAATTATATAATTATGTTAAGTACATATGTTATAACCACACTTAAAAATATTAAGATCACATAATTTTTTGTATAGTATATTTTGAAATACTAACTCAATTTAATTTATTTGTTAGAAATAGCTAATAAATGCAACTGTTAGTTGATAAATAATAAAATTATTAATATTTATTATTTAACATATTAAGATAAATTTATAAGTTAATATTTTTAAATATTATTTTAAAAAATTCAAAATATTTATATAGCCCTAATTCCTTTTAGCCTAGCCTTAACCTCGCCCTTGTTAAGCAAGTAAAAAACAATTATATTATACACCCATAATTCACCGCTAATTAATTACATAATTACTAACGTCATGTAACTTTAATTATTAAAATAATTTTGTTATTGATATAAAAATCTTTCACACTCATCAGATAATATTTTTTTTTAAATTTGTACTTCTCCCTCTATTCCTCTCACTATTTTTTTTATTAATTTTTTAATATTGATAATTACATTAAATTTTAATTAATTTAAAATTAAATCACATCGAATTCCATTAAAAAGAGATATCTATTTTTTTATCCATAAAATTTAAATTCAAATTTTATTTAACAGAATGAAACTTTTTCTAGGTTGTTAATATATTTTACTGTACATAAAAGAAAAAAAAATTAATAATGCTGTAATTGTTAAAAAAAAGAAAAAAAAGAATTAGGTTGATAATACCATAAAAAAACATATTTGCTGAAACCGCTTCCCGGTTCCTGTAGCTCGGAGTTCACACGGCATCTCCATTTTTTCTTTTCTTCTTGCACCGTATTTATTTCCACTTCTTAATGTGGATGTAAGCAAAAACCATTTACGAATCCTATCTGGGTGTTTTTCCTCTTCCTTTCATTTCGTGAAGGGTTTGATAAAGTTTTGGTCTTGATTCAACTATGGCAATGAACAATCACTTGGAGCAACTGCCAATGGAGAAGAAGCCGAAGACGAAAATCGTCTGCACTCTGGGTCCTGCATCCAGGTCAATACCCATGATCGAGAAGCTTCTGAGGGCCGGCATGAACGTCGCTCGATTCAACTTCTCTCATGGCTCCCATGAATATCACCAAGAAACCCTTGACAATCTCAGGACCGCCATGGTCAACACTGGTATTCTCTGCGCCGTCATGCTTGACACCAAGGTATTTTTGACTTTTCATTTTGCAGTTCTGCTTCTGGGTTTAATTTCTCTTATTGATTCGCTTTTGCTGCATGTGGGTCCTCGTTTCATTTTCTGAACCCTTTTTTTTTTTTTTTTTTTTTTGGTGTTATTGTTGATATGTGTTTGGTTTTCGGTTCTTTGCTTTTCTTACCTGAGCTATGTTGGTACCGTTACCATTAAAGATGGCCCCTTTCTGTCATTAGAAAGCACGAAAGAACATCTATCTGTTGATATGTACTGCATATGCTTCCTGCTCTTGTCTCTTGTGATGATAAGCAGGCAGAACTTTTAGGTCAATCTGTTTTGGTAAATCATAACTATTTGGTTGTATGAAATCTTTTTCAGGGGCCAGAGATTCGAACAGGGTTCTTAAAAGAGGGAAAAGTGCAACTAAAACAGGGTCAAGAAATCACCATAACTACTGACTATAGCATAAAGGGTGATGAGAAGTTGATAAGCATGAGCTATAAAAAGTTGCCTGAGGATGTCAAGCCAGGGATGGTTATACTATGTTCAGATGGCACAATCTCATTTAAGGTCCTATCTTGTGACAAAAAAATGGGTTTGGTTCACTGTCGTTGTGAGAACTCTGCAGTTCTTGGTGAGAGGAAGAATGTTAATCTTCCTGGGGTTATTGTAGATCTTCCAACCTTAACTGATAAGGACAAGGATGATATCTTGAAGTGGGGCATACCAAACCAAATTGACATGATAGCTCTGTCCTTCGTTCGGAAAGGCTCAGATTTGGTGGAGGTCCGAAAGCTGCTTGGAGCACATGCTAAGAACATTCTTCTTATGTCAAAGGTATGTTTTGGTTGCTATGTAAATTCTAAAGAATCTAAGGTGTGATCTATCTCTGCTTTCACATGTTCCGAGCCAATATTTTGTTCTGTATTTTTTGCCTCAATTAGTTAGAAATTAGTAGGTGGTAGATTTTAGCTTGAAGGGAGAACTTGTGTTGTGCAAAGAAGGCAATTGATGGGGCTTAAGAATAGAAATGCATACTGGATCAGAATAAATTACATCTAATATATATTTTACTGACCCATGTGAATTATTATTCTGATTTTTTTTTCCTTGTTTTACTTGAATCATCTGGTAGGTTGAAAATCAAGAAGGGGTGGCAAATTTTGATGATATCCTAGCAAATTCAGATGCATTTATGGTGGCAAGAGGTGACCTTGGAATGGAGATTCCAATTGAAAAGATATTTCTAGCACAGAAAGTGATGGTCTACAAGTGCAACATTCAGGGAAAACCTGTTGTCACAGCCACACAGATGTTGGAATCCATGATTAAGTCACCTCGGCCAACTAGGGCTGAAGCCACTGATGTTGCTAACGCTGTACTTGATGGCACGGACTGTGTCATGCTAAGTGGTGAAACTGCTGCTGGAGCTTATCCAGAGCTTGCAGTCCTGACCATGGCAAAAATATGCGTGGAAGCAGAAAGCACACTTGATTATGGAGATGTCTTCAAAAGGGTCATGGAACACTCACCAGTGCCCATGAGTCCATTGGAGAGCCTGGCTTCCTCTGCTGTTAGAACAGCTAACTCGGCAAGAGCAGCTCTTATATTGGTCTTAACCCGTGGAGGAAGTACTGCAAAACTGGTGGCTAAATACAGGCCTGGCATGCCTATTCTTTCAGTGGTTGTCCCTGAAATCAAGACTGATTCCTTTGATTGGTCTTGCAGCAATGAAGCACCCGCAAGGCACAGCCTAATCTTTCGTGGGTTGCTCCCACTGTTATATGCAGGTTCTGCAAGAGCCTCTCATGAAGAGACAACAGAAGAAGCACTGGAATTTGCAATTCAGCATGCAAAGGCAAAGGGAATGTGCAAGAAAGGAGATTCTGTTGTTGCTCTGCACCGGATTGGAACTGCATCAGTAATCAAGATCTTGACCGTGAACTGAGATAATCAGAGAGTAAAATTTTTTGCTTTATATCTTATATTTGAGGTCACTTGTAGTTCAAGGAGCCAATGCTGATTATGACAATCAGCTACGTTTTGTTTTACCTTTTCTTGGGTCCAACAAACTCGGTTTTGAGTATATTGTTTTCATAGCAGACTAAATTCGGCTTTATAAAACCACTACTCTTCAAGGCATTTGTTATGTATCTACTGTTTTGTTAGTTCTGCTCTCACTTCTCCAAAGGTAGTTAGGTAGAAGACTAGGAGTTGTATGCCTCACATTTTGAATGGTAGATATCTGCCTTAAATGCTTGCTGCCTCACATTATGAATTATCAAATATATTCCATAGGACGTCATACTCACCAACAATGTATGCTTAAACTTCTGGATTATAGACAGTAGTTATATCAACATCTGTAAGTTGTATAAAACAGAAAGCCATAGCTATGCCTTACACCAACCTCCCCTGCTTACCAAATTTTAAAAGCAAATGGTATAGAGGGAAACCCTCCCTGTGATCTTAGGTGTCTTTCCAAGAGCTAGTTTAGCTAGGGTCTGGGGGAGGAGGTAAATGTTTTAAGGAGAACTTTTATGTATGATTTTTGGAGATTAATGTTTGTCAATTAAATCTATAAAAATTTAGGTAAAAAATATCTAAAATTGCATGATATCAATAAAGTATTATGAAAGAAAAAACAAAAATAATCTTATTTTTTATTTCGTTTTTAGAAATTAAAATATTTTAATTACTTTTAGTAAAAATTAATTAAAATAATATAATTTTAAAATATTTTTTACTTGATATTATGAAAGAAAAAACAAAAATAATCTTATTTTTTATTTCGTTTTTAGAAATTAAAATATTTTAATTACTTTTAGTAAAAATTAATTAAAATA